>CM029018.1:77910244-78072743 GCA_016801055.1 Panax notoginseng
TCAGCTCAATAATTAATCCACATCATCGAATCATCCCTACACTACAGGCCAATGATATTCATTAGTATCACGACCACGAATTATCCATACAGTACGGGTCAAAGATAATTGTGTTTTCATCAACTATCATGATCATGCAATAAAATAATTCGTCTTTGCACCCTTGGTCGGAGAGAATCCATAGCCATAATCATACCAAAAACTGTCCATCAATGCACTACGGGCCAATGAGGACTTTTTCCACATCATTTGTAACATTACGGTCATGATTATACCGAATAATCCCTGATCATAATCATACCAAGTCCATCTATGCACTATAGGCCACAGATAACTTTTAACATAATATAAACTTGAGGATGATGACAATGACATAATAATTCAATAAAATAAGTTCAAGAATTAATTTATCCAGGAACTAATAACGTCCAAATTATCAACATGATACTTCTTTGTAATGTAAAATTCAAGAATGCTCAGAAGAATATTTCCATGGAAAGATATTGGATGAAGCGCAAATATCAATGATATTTCACTAATTTCATGGAGTATAGAAGCAACAACTTTAACCAACTTGGTATAATAGAATATATGAAACAGCAAATGAATTTTCGTCGCCATGCGGTAATTCACTTAGACAGATCATTTCCACAATTTAATAAGGAATGAATACGAAGGATCATTCACCATGCACGTGGTAATCCACATAGACAGGTTATTCCAACATAAATAATAAAGAATGGAATAATAGAAGGATTCACCATGCGTGCGATAGACTGCACAGACAGGTTATTCCCAACAGAATAATAAATAATGGAACCAGGTCAGGCAAAATTCGCATCGACAGGACGTTCCAACAGAATAATAAAGACGGAACCAGGTCCGGCGTAAAACGCACAGACAGGATATTCCAACAGAATAATAAAGACGGAACCAGGTCCGGCGTAAAACGCACAGACATGATGTTCCAATAAAAAATGGAATAACTGAAGAATTTCACCAAGTATAGGGTAGCCCGCGTATACAGGTTATTCTAACAAAATAATAAAGAATGGAATAACAGAAGTTCTCTTCATAAATACAAAAGAAATAATACCCCTTACGAGTACAACAAATAATATCCCTTGTCGTAAAAGAAGAGTATTCTGACTGGTAGGGCGAGGATATACTCGAAGAAAACCTGCACTATGCTCAAAGCTTTCTTAAATTCTAAAGAAATACGCTCAAGATTATAGAAGAAGAACTCTCTCTATAGTTTCTCTCTCTAAAGTTTCAGTGAATTCGTAAGAAATAATGAAGGAATGAGCTTCCATTTATAGAAGAATGGACTGCATAGTAACTAATTCATGAACGGTCCAGATTGATTTACTTTTAATCAGACGGTCCATATTTAAAGCAAAGTCTTTTAAATAAAATATAATATATTCTATTTATAATCTAATAAAATGAATAACTTTATAAAAGTTTTCTATTTTATATAAAAAGATTTTACTATGCAAATACTATGCATGCACTATGCAAACACTATGCATAATAAAATATAATATATTCTAATTATTGTCTAATAAAACAGATAACTTTATAAAAGTATTCTGTTTTATATAAAAAGCATTTCTGTTTTATTACATTAAAATACTAATAAAACAAAACTGAGTGACTTATCACGTAAATATCAATAATCAATACCGTGTGCTACTATGCAACCACGTGTATTACTGTACTTTTACTACAGAGTAATTCAATAGTTTTAACGGTAAAACTTTCGCCGTTATTCTCATAAAAATATTTTTGTCGTTTTCTTAATTCGACCATAATTCTGTTGTGGGGTCCACCAATGATTGTACCATCGTACGGATATTCCCCGACAAAAAGAATATTGCTCGACTAATAGAATATTATACAACAACTTGCATACTTTTCAAAATTTATAAATACTACACACAACTATAACACTATCTCAAATTCACACCATAATATTAAAAAAATCGAGAAAATTAAATCTTTATTCATAAAATCTGGGGTCTCACATATGTGGCTTACGTGCATAGATTTACTATTGATTGATATGATTATGACTAGGGATTATTCGGTATAATCATGACCGTAATGTTACAAATGATGTGGTAAAATTATCATTGGCCCGTACTGCATTAATGGACAGTTGTTGGTATGATCATGACCACTGATGATTACATGAATATCCTTGGCCCGTACTGCATGGATGATTCGATGATGTGATTTATTTATTCACGGGGTACTATTCACAAAGTACTATTCATGGGTACTATTCATAAAGTATTATTCATGAGTACTATTCACAAAGTACTATTCACGGGATACTATTCCCGAAGTACTATTCACAGAGTGCTATTCACTTGGGATACTATTCACCTAGGGAATGAATCATGTCAAAAATTAATTTCTTTGCTATCCAAATCATTTTTGATATAAGATTATTTTTGAATTTTTCTCACAAAGCAGTATCATGTTGACAATTTGGACCTTATTGAATTCTAGATAAATTAAATTATAAATCTTTAAAAAATTATCATTTGCTTTCTTTTTAATTGAATTTTTATATCATTGTCATCAATCGCATGCTTATATTATGATAAAAGTCATCTGTGGCTTACGTGCATATATGTACTATTGATTGGTATGATTATGACCAGGGATTATTTGGTATAATCGTGACCGTAATGTTACAAATGATGTGTTAAAAGTCATCATTGGCCCGTAGTGTATTGATGGACTGTTGTTGATATGATCATGAGCATTGATGATTACATGAATATCCTTGGCCCGTAGTGCAGGAATGATTCGATGATGTGGTTTATTTATTAAGCTGAGCTAAGCAAAATAGCCCCATATATGCACGCTATCATGATTACAATCCATACTCTCATGTTATTTTTCAATTCCATACAAGCACATTAAACAAATGGTGATCAATCATTCATACATGTAAATTAACCATGATAGAAATTCCTTATGATACGTAAAACAGTCCAGCAATTAGGACATAAGTTAGACTACGTATTAAACTTCTTTAGAATCCCATAATGTAGTTTAGTTCATGACTGAACCAAAAGCCATTATGGGATCAAAGCAGCGCATGTAAAATGAACAAATAATTTTAAGGAAGAAGATAGAATTGATCAAACCCAATTGTTGATTACAATCCTAACGTAACCTTCAAATCCTCACTAATATTCAGCAACATAAAAGTGAAGCATCCACAATGACTGAATTCCAAAGAAGTAGTAGAAAATAATGATGCTATGCTTGGTTCTCCAATGGAAATCTCTCAAAGTGCAAACCCTAGTTCTCTTGTTAAAAACACGTAAAAACTAATGAATAATACGTCTGGTGCCAACCAGAATTATTTTAACCAACTCAAACTCTTACAATTTAAAAAAAAAAAATTAGCAGCCGTAGAGGTCGCGCGTAGGCGCGCGAGTTCCCTTTGCATTCATCGCACGGGCGTGTGTGTGTAAATTTCGTTCAGTCTGGGTGATTGCGCGGGCGCGCGTGTTTAAGCCTATGTAGCCGCGCGGTTGCACGACTTCTGCAATTTGGATCCTCTGCTCTGCTGCTGCTACTGATTCTTTGTCACGCTGCTAAATCTTTGACATGCCACTCTTCCTTCATCCATCCTCAATTGCTTATCTCTAATTGTTCCTTAAGTCATGCCTCCATTAGCCTCATGCCATCTACATATTGCCAAGCTATTCCATTCCTGCACTTGTACACCAAATGAGTTCTCAGTACATTTAACGCAAAATATTATGAAATGCAACTAAAAACACACTAAAATGTACTTGAAATGAGCATAGTTCGCGTGAATTGATATCCCATAAGTAGGTATAAAACCCACTTATCAAATACCCCCAAACTTGAACTATTGCTTGCCCTCAAGCAATGCATACTATATAAACACTGAAAATGTAACTACATGCTATGCAACTAAATCATGATGCAAACTAGTCTCACATTATTCCAGCTATAACAGAATTTCAGTCCAAAATGCCTCAGCGAATTATCCAGATTCGGGAATACAAATTCAATCCAAACTATAGGCATAATATCATACACTCAAATAATTCATATATGCTATAAAGATGTTGTGTGTGTATGTTATGTTCACCAAACCTTGATTTAAGCAAAGAATACACATGTTAAACTGCTTAAAACAGAAAATTATAGTCTAAATTAAGACTCATGTATACTTATGCAACAAAGACTGTTCCAACATATCAAAACAAACTAAGGTTCGACAATGGGCTTAACTACTTTATTGCTACTCACGAGGATGATTTTCACTCTTTTCCGCGGTGTTTATTGCTATTTTTTCATTCTTTTATTTTATTTTCTTTTTTTTTCATATGACTGTGCAATGCCTCATTCCATTAGGCAAACACTGCTACCCCTTAGCTAGCTTTCAACCAATGACTCCCAGACCATGAAAGAGCTTAGGGCGCTAGGTGTTAAGACACCCCTACGGGTGTACTTACTCAAGTAGCCAGGGCCCCGAAATAAGACTAGCCACGTTACTGCTATTTATATATATATATATATATATATATATATATATATATATATATATATAGCATACACATGTGTCTCCAAAGTTTGAATGTCAATGTTTTATACAGTCTAAGTCCATTTTCCACATATTTCTCTTTTTAAAACCACATTTTCTATTAAGCAATGCAACACATCATTCTTATGCCTACAAGCAATTGTGAACACGGCAGTGCAAACCGAAAGTATCTAAACAGAATCATGAATTACAACGTGTAAAACATTATATCTAAGTTCAAGTTATCCAAAATATTCAACAATCCTTCAAAATTCACTTTCATCATAGGCTAGACAAAATTTTCGTAAAGCTAGAACTTGTGAGACATGCACTAAACATTAAATGCAACTAAAAATATACTAAGTTGCACCACCCTCGTCGGGTGGTGAATCCGGTGGTGGATATGGCACGGCTGTCCCGAACTGTGGCCACTCAAGCATGGTCCCTTGTTGTGCAAATGCCTCCGCCAATGACCTTGTGAGACCCGTAGCAAATGCTGCAAAGTTGTCGTACATCGCTTCGTCCTTTTTCTCCAACCTTCAGAGCTGTCGATCCCTAGTGGCAGTAGGTGCTTGAGTTGAAGGGCCCGCTTCATCTGTCTGAGAGGGCTGCGGTGGTGGCTCTGAGAATGTGGGCTAGATGATAAAACCTTTTCCTCGCGGGTGCGGTGCACCTCCTGCCCAATCCTCGAATTTTACAGTGGTTGCATGTGTGATATCTTTACTCGGGTTCTACATTTCTTCATTATCCCACTGGACTCCATGCTGGGCACACAGGCTAGCTACAACAGATGCATGTGGGATACTCCCAGTCGTACTACCCCGCATATACCGTAACATATTCTGATGGATCAGGTGGGCCACATCAATGTACTTTCCTGTGATTATTCCCCACAGAATGATTGCCCTCTCTGCTGTGATTTCATGTTGATGAGACGACGGAACAAGCTTGGCACATATAAACAAATTTCATGCCTTGGCATACCGATTCAAGGCTGAGGCTGGGAATATTCGAGGTTGATTCGTGCTGGCCTTATAAGTCCACTTTGTGCCTGGAATGCACAACTCGGTAATAACTGCTTCCAAATCTCTTTCCAAATGAGCCCGTTCTACCCAATTAGCAGACCCAATCAGGGGTGTGTCAAGTAACCTAAAAACTGCCCTGATTACGGGAGGTTTGAAATCCACTTGAACTCCACGAACCACGGATAACCCACTCATCGTCACTTTTGCATTCGCATAGAATTCTCTGACAATACCCATAGGGGCGGGCATGGGCGTGGCAGTCAATCCAAACCATCCCCTCTCTTAAATCATATTCCATAATTGACCATCATGTTGCTCAGGCTTGAGTCCCCTCTCCTTCACAAAAGTTTTTACCACGATTCTGTAATACTCCATTTGGGCATCTAGACTCAAAAATTTGGATGATCCACAACATCTTCCCCCTAACTGCTAGAGGAAGACGATGATGAAGATGAAGAGCGAGCTCTCTCACGACCCATTAAAATTGAGAGATAAAATGAGGAGTACTTGTCTTGTAGTGAATAATGAGTGCGAGTCGATGATGGCGTACCCCCAAACTGATATCTGCACAACCCAATCGAAAACCCTAGTTTATATCAGTGTATTGGTGGCCGTGGTTAGGAGGAAACTGATGCGCATGATATGGAGTGAGATGAACGGATGGAGTCGTGGTGCTTCAATTTTGTAACGGTTGGGAGAGTAAGAATCGTGCGAGTAATGGAGAGCAAGATACGCCTTCTGTTATTTCAATTGAGAGACTAAATGAGCCACAACACCTAATTTAAAACTTATAAAAAATTAAAGTCCCGGTGTCGCGCGCGGCCGCACGCGTTTCTAAGGTATCTGTGGCGCGGGCGTGGGAATGACTTTTCTGCTCAGACTCCCTTGCCGCGCAGGCGCGCGCTTTCTTCAACATATCCATGCGCGACCGCGCTAGTCTAAATCTTGCACTGCTAATTTTCATGCTCAATGTTATAAGGCAGTACTACATTCACTCCAATATACCTACATAGACATCAATAAACACTGTCATGGCATGATTGACTAAATAAACATGAGTGTCTTTTTTATCACCCTAATTTCGATGCTATACATAAACATACTCCTATTCAAATTCAGCCACTAAGATATTTATGCAAAGCTAATCTACTATCACAATAATTAAAAAAAATGCAAATGAACTAACAAAAGCAACCTAAACTGAATAAGTAAAAAGTAGAGATAGAAATAATTGGTTACCTCCCATAAAGCGCTAAGTTATAGTCAATTAGCTTGACTGTCTTTGAATCTCATGTCGAAGAAAGAATTGAGGTGACTTTCTGTCTGTACACCTCGCCACTAAAGTAATGCTTCAATTGCTGCCCATTCACTTTAAAAGCCTGATATGGGAATTTATCAAACACTTCTATCGCACCATGTGGAAAGACAGTCTTCACTGTAAATGGCCCTGACCATCTTGATTTCAGCTTCTCGAGAAAAAGTTTAAGTATGGAGTTAAAAAGCAAAACCCTTTGTCCCGGTTCAAATGTCTTCTCTATGATCTTGTTATCATGTCATTTCTTCACCTTCTCCTTGTATAGCTTTGAATTCTCATATGCATGTAGGCAGAATTCATCCAACTCATTGAGTTGGAGTAGGCGTTTCTCCCCTACAGCTTTCAAATCAAAATTGAGCTTCCGAATTGCCCAATGTGCCTTGTGCTCTAGCTCCATAGGAAGGTGACAGGCTTTTCCATACACGAGCTGAAAAGGTGACATGCCCAATGGGGTCTTATATGCAGTCCTATATGCCCACACAACATCATCCAGCTTTAAAGACCAGTCCTTTCTCGTGGGATTCACAACTTTTTTAAGGATTCTTTTGACTTCTCGATTTGACACTTCCGCTTGGTCATTTATTTGTGGGTGATAAGCTGTAGCAATACGATGGTTCACCCCGGACTTGGCCAACAAAGCTGTAAACTGCCTATTGCAGAAATGACTGCCTTCATCACTAATGATGGCCCTAGGAGTTCCAAACCTCGTGAAGATACTTATGTGCAAAAACCTGAGGACTACCTTGGCATCATTTGTCAGAAGAGCTACCGCTTCTACCCACTTCGACACATAATCCACTGCGAGCAAGACGTAGAGATTTTCGTAAGAAGAAACAAAAGGGCCCATAAAATCAATCCCCCACACATCAAAAATTTCTACTTCGAGGATCGTATTCAACGACATTTCATTTCTTTTTGAGATGTTCCCCACTCTCTGACATCTATCACACCGCTGGACAAAACTGTAGGCATCCTTGAAGATTGTTGGCCAATAGAATCCTGCTTGAAGCACTCTAGCCGATGTTCGCTCTCCACCATAGTGACCTCCATACACCGAAGAATGACAATCCTGCAAAATCCCCTCGGTCTCGTTATACGGGATACACCTTCTTATCATTTGATTATAACAATGTTTAAACAAATATGGCTCACCCCATATAAACCATTTGACATCATGTAGAAATATTTTCTTTTGATAACCCACCAAGTCAGAAGGTACCATCTTATTCACCAAATAGTTCGCGTAGCCTGCAAACCATGGCACTTCCCCTTTCACCACAAACAACTATTCATCTAAAAAGGATTCATTGATCACAACTTTGTCATCTGCCTCCCTTTCCGAATTCTCTAGTCGAGATAAGAGGTCCACCACTTGGTTTTCAGTGCCCTTTCTGTCCTTGATCTCCAAATCAAATTCCTGCAACAATAAAATCCATCTGATCAGCTGGGGCTTTGCATCCTTCTTTTCCACTAAATGTCAAATTGTCGCGTGATCCGTGTACACTATCACCTTTGTACCAATCTGATATGCTTAAAATTTATCAAAGGCATACACCACTGCCAATAATTCTTTCTCTGTGGTGGTGTAGTTCAACTGTGCATCTGTAAGGGTCTTGCTGGCATAATAAATCACATGAAACATCTTCTCTTTCCTCTGCCCCCAAACAGCCCCCTATGTCGTAATCACTGGCATCACACATCAGCTCAAATGGCAAATCCCAATTTGGAGCAGTAATAACTGGTGTTGTTGTTAATTTCCCCTTTAATTGCTCAAATGCCGACACACAAGCCTCATCAAAATTAAACTGTGCATCCTTCTCCAATAAACTGCATAGTGGTTTAGTTATCTTGGAGAAGTCCTTGATGAATTTGCGGTAGAAACCTGCATGTCCCAGAAAACTGCGAACACCTTTTACTGAAGTAGGTGGTGGCAACTTCTCAATAGTTTCCAGCTTAGCCCTATCCACCTCGAGTCCCTTCTTCGAAACCTTGTGTCCCAGTATGATTCCTTCTTGTACCATGAAGTTGCACTTTTCCCAGTTCAGCACTAAATTTGTCTCAACACACCTCTTCAAAACCATCACTAAATTCTCAAGGCACAAATCAAACGAGTCCCCAAATACCGAGAAATCATTCATAAATACCTCCACATTCTGCTCCACCATATCTGAGAATATATCCATCATGCATCTCTGAAAGGTGGCTAGAGCATTGTACAACCCGAAAGATATCCTTCTAAAAGTAAAAGTGTCATATGGACATGTGAATGTGGTCTATTCCTGGTATTCTGGAGCTATCATAATCTGATTGTAGCCTGAATAACTGTCCAGAAGGCAATATTACTCATGACCTGCTAATCTGTCCAACATCTGATCAATGAATGGTAGTGGAAAATGATCTTTCCTTGTAGCTTTGTTGAGCCTGCGGTAATCCATGCAGACTCTCCACCCCGTCACTATTCGTGTTGGAATTAATTCATTATTCTCATTAGTAACAACGGTCATACCACACTTCTTCGGTACACACTGCACTGGGCTCACCCATGAGCTGTCTGAAATCAGATAGATTATGCCTGCATCTAGCCATTTCAGTACCTCTTTCTTGACCACTTCTTTTATTATCGGATTAAGTCTTCTTTGTTGCTCAAGTGACAGCTTACTACCATCTTCCAACAAGATATTATGCATGCAAAACGAAGGGTTGATCCCTTTAATATCTGTTATGGTCCATCCAATAGCTGATTTGAACCGTCTAAGCACTCGTAGCAGTTTTTCTTCCTGAAAAGATGTTAGTGCAGCAGAATTAATCACATGTAGCTTTGAATCTTTATTTAAAAATGTGTACCTGAGATGATCTAAAAAGTGGTTTTAATTCAAGTTTTGGAGGTGTCTCAAGAGATGGCTTTAATTTTACCAATGTCTCTCTAGCTTTTGTCAATGGCTCGACAGGTGTTCTGAATTTTTTGAATTGTGGAGTGGTATCCAGATATTGCACAAGTTCGGCGAATTCCTCATCCACCAATTCTAAATTTTTAGCAATGACACTCCTCAACGGTTAATAATCCACCAGACTCTCAACTTCATCATTTAATACACGGTCCACCAAATCAACTCTGAAACATTCTTCTTCATCTGTTGGGAACTTCATTGCCTTGAAGACATTAAAAGTGACATCCTGATCATGCACACACATCGTGAGTTCCCCTTTCTGCATGTCTATCAAAGTCCTTCCTGTGGCTAAGAATGGTCTCCCCAGTATGCTTGGTATACTTTTATCTTCCTCGTAATCCAAAATGATGAAGTCAGCTGGAAAGATAAATTTGTCCACTTTCACCAGTACATCCTCAACTATCCCCCGTGGATACGTGATGGATTTGTCAGCTAGCTGCAAAGAAATATTTTTTGGCCTTGGAGCCGGCAATCCTAACTGATTGAATACTGACAAGGGCATTAGATTGATACTTGCCCCAGGATCACACAGACATTTATCAAAGTTCATCTTTCCAATAGTGCATGGAATTATGAAACTGCCCGGTTCTTCTAGGTTTGGAGGTAGTTTACGCAGAAGCACTGCACTGCATTCCTCTGTCAAGGCTATTATCTCAAACTCGTCTAATCTCCTCTTCCTTGATAATATTCCCTTCATGAACTTTTCATAACTTGACATCTATTCCAATGCCTCCGCGAAAGGTATATTAATCTGCAGCTTCTCAAAAACCTCCAAGAACTTGTAGAACTGTTTATCTTCCCTCTGCTTATTCGATCTCTATGGATATGGAACCGGAGGGTGAACTAATGGTAATGTACTCTTAGGCTTCTCAACTGAACTCGCTTTCTCCTTCTCTACTTACTGCAACTCAGAATTCTCCTTATTCTCTTTTTTCTCAGCCCCAATTTCTGCCTCGCGTGGCCGCTCGGCTTCCTCAGTATAACATGGCGTGTCCGCGCCATGCTCAGTTCTTGTAGTCTTTTTCCCAGACCTTAATGTGATGGCTTGACACTGTTCCTTCCCTTCTCTTCGTGGATTTGCTTCTATATTACTTGGAAATGAACCCCGGGGCCTGTTGTTAAGCATGCTTGCTATCTGCCCCATTTGAGTTTCCAAATTTTTAATAGCCACTACTTGGCTTTTGATCATTACCTCCGTGTTTGCCATGTACTTCATCATCATCTCCTCTATCTCTGATTTCTTTTCTTGCTGTGGTACGGCTGGAGTGTGATGTTGTTGTTGTTGAGAAAATACCAGCAGAAGAGGTGGTCTTGGAGTAAACTGTTGCTGTGCTGGCTGCGACTGAAATTGATTACTCGGCTAAAACTGATTTTGCTTATTTCCTTGATTATTGGACCAGCTGAAGTTTGGATGATTGCGGTTGTTGGAGTTGTACGTGTTCTGAAACTGACCTTGGTCTTTCCTGTAATTGCTCACATACTGTACCGACTCTGAGCTGATAACACATTGATCTGTCGAGTGTGACCCCGCATAAATCCCACATACGAAGGCAACTGATTTCACTTTGCTCTTTGCTAATGAATCTATTTCCTTTGCCATAGCTGCCATCAGTGCCGACAACTGAGTAATAGTATCAACTTCCAACAAACTTGCAACTTTGGTCTGTGGCATCCGAGATGTAGGGTTTTGAAAGTCATTCGCTGCCATTGTCTTGATAAGGTTATAGGCTTCCTCATAACTCTTTGCCCATAATGCTCCTCCTATAGCTGCATCTACAATCGACCTAAACTGTCATCCCAATCCATTGTAAAACGTGTTAATCACCATCCAATCCGGCATACCATGGTGCGAACACTTCCTTAACATCTCTTTGTATCTCTCCCAGGCCTCATATAAGGATTCACCCTATTATTGCTCGAACTGAGAGATTGTTGTCCTCATTTTCGCAGTCTTAGCTATTGGGAAAAACTTGGCTAAGAACTTCTATGCTAGGTCATCCCATGAAGTTATAGATCCTGCAGGTAAAGAATGAAGCAAACTTCTCGCTTTATCCCTCAATGAGAACGAAAATAGCCTAAGTCTGATAGCATCCTCTGCCACCCCGTTGTATCTGAAAGTATCACATATCTCAATAAAACTCAACAAGTGTTCATTCGGATCATCCATAGCAGCACCCCCAAACTGTACCGAATTTTACACCATCTGAATAGTTCCCATTTTTATCTCAAATGTATTAGCTGCTATCGCTGGTCTGACTATGCTAGACTGTAATCCATTAATATTAGGCATGTAATATTCTCTCAGAGCCCTATGCTCCTCTCTTTACTCTTTTCCTTGTCCCTCGACTGCCATATTAGATGTAGTTACCTCTAACTCTGCTTGTAAATTTCTACACACTCTCGCTTTCTAACCTCTCCCGTTTATGTTATCCTGAGCAGGTATTAATTCAGGATTAGAAGACCACGTGCGTATAAAAATTTATCGAAGTACCTGAAACAAAAAAAAAATAGAAATTAGATTAGATTAGATTTGTCTAAGTCATACAATATAGCTTAAAACTGATGATAATTATTTAAATTAATATGCCTTTCCCCGGCAACGGCGCCAAAACCTTGTTGCCTCTTTTTTAGTTCTAACAAAAGAACTCTAACTCATGCAAGCATACATGTGTCAACAAGCAATACAGAGTAAGTCGAGTATCGATCCACGGAGAAAGTTGTCTAAATTAAACTATTATGCATCAACTAAATCACTATTTTTATATGCTTAAACGAATGTTTATATTTGTGAATTACTCTAAATGCAAATAATAACTAAAATAAGAATAGTAATGTAATAAATCAAATCTAGAGATAATGGGATCCTAACTTCATTTAACAGTTCATCTAATTACAACCGTCATGTAAGATTATTCACGTAGCACAGAAAAGTAGCCAAAAGCCCTAATGTAGATATAACTATTTTTCAATGCATTATAACCTACTTACATAACATCCACATGCAATAGACACCATGTAATCATCAATAAAACCAACCTCACTATATTTCTATGTGAAATTGCTGCAATATTGAATTTAAGCACAAGCCCTTATATAACTAATACGGTGAAACAGTATATGTCTATCTGGTTCATGAAATACAAAGCTAAGCAAAACAGCCCCATATACGCATGCTATCATGATTACAATCCATACTCGCATGTTATTTTTTAATTCTATACAAGCACGTAAAATGAATGGTGATCAATCATTCATACATGTAAATCAACCATGATAGAAATTTCTTATGATACGCAAAACAGTCCAGCAATCAGGCCATAAGTTAGACTACGTATTAAACTCCGTTAGAATCCCATAATGAAGTTTAGTTCATGACTGAACCAAAAGCCATTATGGGATCAAAGCAACGCATGGAAAATAAACAAACAATTGAAAGAGATAAGATAGAATCGATTAAACCCAATTGCTGATTACAATCCCAACGTAACGTTCAAATCCTCACTAATATCCAGCAACATAAAAGTGAAGAATCCACAATAACTGAATTCCAAAGAAGCAGTAGCAAATAATGATGCTATACTTAGTTCTCCAATGGAAATCTCTCAAAGTGTAAACTCTAGTTCTCATGTCAAAAACACGTAAAAACTAATGAATAATACGTCTGGTGCCAACCAGAATTATTTTAACCAACTCAAACTCTTACAATTTAAAAATTAAAATAAAATTAATTAGCAGCCGTAGAGGTCGCGCGCGGGCGCGCGAGTTTTGTTTGCATTCATCGCGCGGGCGCGCGTGTGTAAATTTTGCTCAGTCTAGGTGATCGCGCGGGCGCATGTATTTAAGCCTATGTAGCTGCGCGGCCGCGTGTCTTCTGCAGTTTGGATCCTCTGCTCTGCTGCTGCTACTGATTCTTTGTCATTCTGCTAAATCTTTGACATGCCACTCTTCCTTCATCCATCCTCAGTTGCTTATCTCCAATTGTTCCTCGTGTCATGCTTCCATTGGCCTCATGCCATCTACCATTCCCAAGCTATGTCATTCCTGCACTTGTACACCAAATGAGTTCTCAGTACATGCAACACAAAATATTATGAAATGCAACTAAAAACACACTAAAATGTACTTGAGATGAGCATAGTTCACGTGAATTGATATCCAATAAGTAGGTATAAAACCCACTTATCAAGTCTCAGCGATAAAGTTGATGAAAAACTTTTTAAATCATAGAAGATAGTAGATATCATGCTCTACTTTACTCTTCTAATGGATTGCTTGTTCCGCTGTACTTAAACTTGATGTTTATTGTATTTTATCAGTTTAACAATGTTCAAGGCTAACGATAATTTATTCTGCATTATCTTAGTCATAATATTTCTTACTGGGCTAGTTGAGCTCACCCTTTTGCTTTTATTGTTCTCTTCAGGAAATGAAAACGTACCCAGGACTAGTCGGGAAATAAAGTGACAATCCGAGATGGTGGCTATAGTAGTCCTCACTATTTTATGAAATAATGTGATAATAAATGTTATGATGACTTGATTTGAGTTTGAATGTTGTATATGAGATAATATTCGTGTAAAAACTCTAAGCTACGTTGTTGTCGTATTGTATAAAAGAAGTTTGTATTTAATTTATGTACTATGTATTTGGCAACTCAAAATGGGTGATGTATACCTATTTTGGGGGCGTCACAGTTACGGAAAAGATTCAAATGATCTGGCAACATATAAAAACCTCACAAGATCGACAAAAGAGTCATGTTGATCTTCATCGAAGAGACGTGGAATTCACTGTTGGAGAGCATGTGTTGTTACGTGTTGCTCCATGGAAAGGAGTTACAAGATTTGAAAATAGAGGAAAGCTCAATCCTCGATTCATTGGGCCATTCGAAATCCTCGATTGAATAGGAATTGTGGCCTATAGACTCGCCTTACCGTGACACCCCCAAATCTGGGTACTTCATTCCCTCAAGATTTGGTGTTCACTTGATAATAACATTCACGTCTACTACCCAGTCATAATAAAATTGAATAATAAACCTTCCCATTAAAGGATTTCATTAATAAAAATCTCCCAGGTTATCTAACCTTCAAATACAAACATCATATGCAGAAAATTAAATAACTTCATTACAATAATCAAAATAAAGTCTGACAACAAAATGTCAACATGATTACAAGTCTTCAATACTTGTTCATCTTTCTCTTTCCTTTACTGGTGTTAGGTACATCGACCTTCTCAACTTTAGCTGTATAATTATATAAGCAAGAGTGAGCAAAAAAGCTCACTTGAAATGATAATGAATACTACTTTACAACAATTGCCAAATAATAGACTGAATAGAACTGAACAATAGGTTTAATCAATGATAATCAAAATCTGAATCATATATCTGAGGGTCATAAGACCACGAACTATGTTCATAGTTATAAGTAATCTTTCAACTTAAACTTTAACAATCATAAGACTATAGGGACTCCTCGTACTTAAGGGGATCAGTCATTCGTACAATGTATTGTGAATAAAAATTTCAACGCTATGCGTAAATTATCCCCTAATAATATGGTTGTTCATCTCAGTATTTAGAATACAAGTCCGTCCCAAAGTAAGTTTGGTTTGGATATGTTTCAAGGTAATTTGGAATTCAACGAACATCAACTAAGGATTAGTTGAATAAAAAGGGTAACAATATTATGCTATAGAATAAATCGTAAGTGAATCAACATTGTATGCTAAGGTCATGCTTTAGGAATAATTTAATAGAATAAGTATTGAAAAACATAACATACATTGCTTGAACAATATTAAGCTAAGGTTAGAAATCTTATTTAAAATTGAGAATAGAGCATGCATAATAAATAGTAATTGAACGATAAAACTTGTTCAACATTAGTCCATCAGAACTTAGAAACTTGCATGCTAAATAACAAGTTAAGGATAAGATACTTGCGTTCAATACACGAATTCAAAGAAGTTAAGAAACTTGCATAATTATAATCGAACTAGAAACAATAAACTTGCTCAATATAAGAATAAGGTTTAGAAAACTTACAGCATCATAAATAAACTAGATACAATAAACTTGCTCAACGTAAATGCAGAGTTAGAGAACTTGCTCAATGTAACAATAGATTTAGAGAACTTGCACAATGTAATAATAGAACTAGCTCAACGAAAGTGAAGAGTTAGAAAACTTACCTTGAGTGTAGGCTATACCGTAATAGTTTGATTCACAATATCCTAATCACATATCATTAGGATACAATTAGTAATTACAAATACTCTATAAGTATCTATTTCATGTATAGTTTGATGTTTAACCATATAATCAAGGTACATCAATAAAATAATAATAATAACACTCGTTAGGTATTAATAATATGCTCATTCATAGCACTATAATACCACAATAATACAATCACATTTTTAACAATCATAGTATTACATTACATCAACAATTATAGACTTTGTGCAAAAAAAAGTTATTTCTGGACATTTTGTTAACCGGCGTTGTGGCGCCACAGTTTGTACTGTGAGCGGCGCTGCGAAGCGGTGATGGCGTTGTGGCGTGACTCACATGTAGTGGATTGGCGTTGTGGCGCGACAGTGGCGTTGTGGCGCGATGCCTAGGCCAGGCAGTAGCGCTGCGGCGCGAGGTTCGTGCTACAACTTTCACTTTGGCGCTGAGGCGCGAAGTTTAGAGCTGGGGCGCTGTTTTTGGCGCTGGGGCTCAGAGAACCAAGCACGGAGAACATAACAAAGCTAACTTTGTTGTTGTATCTTAATTTCTAATAGCAATTTATAATGTATAACTTACATAAATTACACAGAAACTTCATCAAGCATACATATACTAATTTAGCAAAACTTAAACCATAATTTAAAAAAAAATTAAATACTGGAATAGCATATTTTAAAACCAAAACTCCATGTTTGATATTATCTGACAAAATTAACTAAAATTCCACGATTATAAACCAAATTCACTCATTCTAACTATATTCTCGTCGTTTCTTATTAAATTAATATATTCAAAGTTCAATTTATCTATTAGGTCACAATCATATATATATATATATATATATATATATATATATATATATATATATATATATATATATATATATATATATATATATATATGTTCTAGCTATAACCATTACATATACACATAATTTCATAACAAATTTTAAAAATATAGATTACATAAATTTTTGTGACAACTTTATACATAGTGAAATTCAAGAACACAAAAACTTAGAAATTTTGGCGTAACACATATACGTTAAGGTTATGTAACATACTTTTTGTTGCTTAAGAAATCCTTGTTAAAAGACTTGATATTCACATCACCTTTCTCTCCTCTCAATTCTCTGACATCCATCTTTTTTCTTTTCTTTTTCTCTGTAACTTTCTTTTTAGGCTTAGGCTTATACCAAATACACTATACGCAATATTAAAACAAAACCAACGCCCGATTTTCAAACGTTAAAAACTGACGTTATATTAAATATACTAATAAGTTATCGGTTACCAAAAATTATATATATATATATATATATATATATATATATATATATATATATATATATTATTTATATATTATTTATTTAATTTATATTATTAATAATTCAAAATTCAAAAATTCAAAAGCCATAAGGCTCCGTTTGGTAAAACTAAATTAAACTCCTTTAATTTATTTTAATAACTCCTTTAATTTATTTTAATAACTCCTTTATAGTATAGTTATTTGTTACACTTTATTTAATTAAGTTTTCATACTTAATTTAATTAATTCTAATAATAATTTACTGAATAAATTTACCACATAATCAATACAACAAAATTATAATTTTCTTTATAATTATAATTCTATTTAATAAATTAACACATCAAATTAAAATATCATTATAATAATTCATTTAATCATTATAAACTCTCTAACTTAATTTATTAATTTAAATTAGAATGTTATCTCATAATAATTAATTTTCTTAACTCATTAATTATTTATTTAACAAATAATTAACCAATCAAATCAAATTAAACAAATGTTTATTCAACAATAAACACATCTATTAAATATTTATATAATTCAATAAATATTTAAAAATTACAATTAAAATTCTGGATTGTTACATTCTTCCCTCCTTACAAGGATTCTGTCCCCAGAATCACAACTCAAACAAATCATTCATCACATTCTTCCCTTGTAAGACCCCAATTTTTATAAATAAAGATTAAATTTTCTCAAAATATATTTTTGAATATTATGATGTGGATATGATATAATGTTATAGTTGTGGGTAATATTTATAAATTTTGCAAAGAAAGCAAGTGGTTATATTATATTCGATTGGTCGGGGAATATTTGTACGACGGCACAATCATTGGTGGACCCCACAATAGATGTATTGTCATAGTTAGAAAATGACAAAATTATCTTTTTATAAAAATAACGGCAAAAATTTTACCGTTAAACTGTTGAACTACCCGATAGTAAAAGTATAGTAATACGCGTGGTTGCGTAGTAGCACACATTATTGATTATTGATGCTTACGTGAGAAGTCACTCAGTTATACACAATTATTACTACTGTAATTGCTGCATCATATCTCTCATATTATTGATTCAATTATTGTCACCGTATCATCTGCATAATATGTTATACTGTTAAATCAATAATTGAGACGATAAAGTTATTCATATAATTATTTGCAATATTGATAATGTCTAGAAGTTCTGTCAAGGAGAGGTTTGGTAACCTAATTACGCGCCAATAAGGAGAAATCCTTAACGGAATGCCCCCTCTTTCTTGGGAACGACCTGTTTGTTAAATATTGTGAGTTATAATATTAATGATGAATAAGTTCGTGTCGATTAAAGATGAAATTGATAGTTCCATTGTGTTGTGATTATTAGTGTTAGTAGGAATCGACATCTATTTCGATTATAACGGATGTCTAGAGGTTATATTGATCAATCGAGTACATAATCGGATAAATAAGCAATTAATTGCTATTAATTAACATGATTATAACGATGTGTTCACTTATTGATTCACATTCATGTACTATTAGGGGAGGTACTGCAGGATTGATAAAACTTACATTACTAAATTAAAAATGGAGGTATAGATGAAGGTACTATACTGTAATTAGTTTTTTCTCATGATTATACTATTAAGTCACATGAATGAACTATTAATTCACATTATTTACTATTAGAGGAGGTGGTGCAAGTTTGATAATACTTGCAAGACTAAATTAAAAATGAAGAAAAAAAGAAAGGTATTATACTGTAATATTTTGAGTCCCAAAACGTGTGAGGGCCCCGAATCCAGGTCCTAAATCACCTCAGATCCGGTTCGATCATTCTATCATTATTACTATATTTGTGAAAGATATAAACATAAATTGTTTATACAATACATATACTTACTATTCCCCAAGGTCGAGTAACCTTAACTTAATACACATTTCATAACTTTTCTAACATATAACATTATTAACATACAATACTTATACAATTTAGCTGCACACATATCCTAATGCTGGAACTGTCTTTAACCTTTCCTTGTATCCGATACATTCGCCTTAATCTGCAATGTTTTATCATGATATAGCAAGGGTGAGCATAAGGATTGCCCAGCAAGTTTAATTTCAACAATATAACGATATACCATGATTGAAAGAGTCTGAATAACAAGCTGGCTATAATTCAACAATATAATTGTGAACTAGCAGGAACAAATTTATTACTGAACAAGTATTATACATGAACCAATATATCTGAAATCAACTGGTAATGAAGGTGATCAGCCTTTCATACCTGACTTATACATGCAATATGTACAGAGTACAAATTATACATAGCGATCAACAATGATTAACCATAAGCATATCCGAATGAAACACTCTTTGTAGAGTTAAGTAAAACAAACTTGCCTGAACCGTTGATTACCGCTACACAATTTATATCGCCTTATCCGAAGACCTAATATTAATAATATAGATCTCCAATATTAGAATAATATCATCACATTATAATATTACTATATATATAAACATAGAATAACTTAAACACATAACCCTGTCAGTCTATAACACACATAAGACTCGGTATCAAGTCAAACTATTACAGTCTATCTTGATTCTGACAAAATTCTAAAGTTTCGACGGTCTAGTCGGACTTTTATCGAGTCAAAGTTCAATTAAACTCTGCCTAACACTTAACAATTATCTCAGATAATTTTAATATCAGTCAAAAATACATGATCACAGTAAGATCTAACCATCAGAAAAACATGTCAGAGCTGTTCTTGAGTTTCTGGGTTTTCCAGAAACTCAAACAGTGCGAAGGTGCCTACTTGGTAGCCTTATATCTTTGATTCCAGGAATGATTTATGTGATATATGAATTCACAGGTGTAGTCGAGGTGTCTAGGTATAATATCATAACTTTAGATCCTTCTTAAAACCTAACATATGAACAATTAAAGCTAGTCAGAGTAGTGTTCATGAACCGGGTCTTGAATTTTCTGGGTTTTCCAGAAGGTTCTTAAGGCTGATCGGTCAACATAGTTTGACCATAAATATCTACGATCCAGTTACTGATCTGAGTGATACAAAGGCATAGATTAGTAGTTCATGTACCAGTCTCCAACATCTAACCAACAACACGACCAAAAGCATAAAACACAAGCAAGATCAACGCCTGCAAAAATGCTGTCAGGCGTTCTGTGTTTCTGGGTTTGCCCAGATTTCCATAAATCGTGCTCGGTCAACGCCTTTTGACCACCTATAAAATGAAATCCAGACATGCTATGACCCTATTTTCAATTTCAGATCGTAGACCACATGGCATAGAACAGATCTAAAGCATAAAACACACAAAATATCAAACACATAAAGATCTAGAGGCCCTGACATTTGACTGTCAGGCCTTATCTTTCAACTTTTCCAGATTTGAAAATTTTGCCATTTTGTGCACTTGGATGTTATGGATCCATGATCCAACAACCCAGATCACTTAAAAATACCTTATTACACATATCTAATCCAGCAATTACAACATCTAACATAAAATCAAGAGATTTCAAAAATTAGGGTTCTTACCATTTCTAGCTTGATTTTTGATTTCTGATCTTTGATCTTGTTCTTGGCTTGCTAATACTTGATCATGGCTCAACATTTAACTCTCTCTCACTCTAGATTTCGAAAGTTTAGAGACATAATGGACTTGGGAGAAATGAAAAATGTAAGTAGCCATTTCTCTTTCTTTTAATCTATAAAATTCTTGTAAGTAATGTATGTGGCTGATATGATTGGGCTGAGTTGTTGATATTAGTCAAAAGCTAGGGCTTAGGGTTGGTGAACAACCAACTTAGGTTTAGATTTGCAAGAAACCTTTCATTATGCAATAAGGGTACAAATGTCTTTTAGCTTACTAAATTAATGGCATTTGTGTAAATGGTCCAAACCCTTAGGGTTTAGGGTTTGAGTTAGGGTTTAGGATTTGAAACCCTTAGGTTTTGCAATTTAGTTTCTAACATTTCTAATTTCGGGTTTTCAAAAATAGAAAATTAATATTTCTAAATTATAATTAGAATTTTCTAATTATATTAAAATTTCTTAATCACTAATTAAATCTTGCTAATTAGGATTAGTATTTCTTAATTATAATCGTTAACTACGCAATTAGGGTCAATATCACGGATTAGGGTTTACAACCCAAAATTAGGGTTTCTAGTAGAAAATTAATTTTTCTAAAATAGAAATTAGATTTTCGTAATTAGATTAAAGTTTTCTAATTACTATAACTTGAAAATTAAGATTAATATATCCTAATTAACACTAAAACTATTTAATTAACACCTAGGTTTTTCCCTATTTACAAGGTTTCAAATTTGTAATTAGAGTTTTCAAAATGTGACATTAGGGTTTGCTAATTAATTAAGTTTTTCCCTAATTAATATTATAATAAATAACACTTATACAATATAATAATCATTTAAATTCCTAGATTAAGGTTTCATGCACAGAATTAGGGTTTTGGATTCACAGAACTGATTTCTAGGGTTTCTTGTTAATCGTTAGGGTTTTCTAACCGAACGTTAACGTTCTTAATATATACTTAGGGTTTGTTACAGATATCAATTATCTGGTCAACCCTTGACCCTTAACTACATATTATACACATATACACATAACATATTTACGTATTTCTTAATCCTGAATAATTCGCCTAAATTATTCACAGAATTTTGAAATCCTCAAAATTCTATCTTAAAAATATTTCACGCATACACTTATTTTCTGTCTAAGTTCTAATTTTGAACCTTAAATCAATAAATAAAAATGTTAAAAATTCTCTAAATTCTTGGGTTGTCACATTCACCCCTTCTTCTAAAAATTTTATTTTCGAAATTTACCTTACACCTTACACCATACACCATTCACCATACACAGCATCATATGCTATCTAATACATCTCTCACCAGAGTTAAAATTTTGAAATTGTGCTGAGGAGTTATATAGACCATGAACTACTGAGATTTTTAGGTATTACTACCTGCTACCTATTTCAATTAAGAAAAAGGTATTCTACTCCGTACAAAGGTTAACAGTATGTTTACAATCACAAAGAAGGTAAACTACCGATGCGGGTACTTTAGATGATCAATCTATTGTACCTTAGTAATCGGAACGACTATATGCGTTCTTAGATTAGAATATTTTATCCAATTAGTATATCCCCATTTCTAGGGTTGTTCACCTCAGACTTATCATAGGATTCCGCACCAAAACAATTTGGGTCGGGAAATTTATTTCAATGAACACTTAGAGTTTTCATAACATTAGTCTAGCTGAATCGAATAGCATAGACTCATATCAATAATTCAATTCAATCGAATTATTTAAGTGTAGCCAAACCCCGTTGGCAAATTAAACTTTTGAAAATATTTTCGAGAATGACGTTAAGATGTCGTAATGTATTAACAGTCCGTTTGAGGATGTCGTCATTGTATGACTTTGTCATAACACATCATACAATAGTGGAACAATGATTTTAGATTAAATTCACACCAAGTATTCCTGTATTTACAACTCCATCAAATTTTTATCATCTCTGCACCAGGTTACATGGTGCATGAGTGATAATTAAAACATATTTTGATATTTCAAATCGTTTGCGTCTAGCTGAAATAAGTAGCATAGACTATACTTTAAACCGTTTCAAAAATGATTACGAGTCTACATATTTTTTTTAAAGGCACATAGTGCGTATTTAGCTTGATGTCAAAATTTCGAAGTCTAGCATAGCTAGGAGTTTTGGAAAACTTATTTCTTCACTAGTAATCATTTGCTTAACAATCTATCTGTTCCTATTATCCTCAATATTCTGTTTACACACAACTATACCCAGTTCGTCACACCATACTTATGAGTTCATTTACTTGCCACAATCATATGAGTTTAAGAACTTGTCCTAGTCTGACCTTTGGCGTTCGTTCACTGAGGGGTTCATAAACATTTTATATAACTATGAATCAAGAATGTCACATAAGTATGAGTTTTAAGAACTCGTACTTAACCTTATATCCTCTACCTATGACCTATCTATATGTTATACACATGAGAAAGGAATCACCCTCTTAACATGCATATAGCAAATAGCGCGACATAACATTTCAATGATTATCAGTATCAGAAACTAAGTGGTCGTCAAACCAAACTCGGCCACTAATCAATATAGGAAGCTAAGCGCACAATTCCCCGCCCATACAAAGAATTGGTCAACCTAACTACCATCTGGCTCGGAGAGATTTGTCATCTACAGTGATGCTTCAGGTAAAGGGTTAGGATGTGTTCTCATGCAATATGGAAAAGTCATAGTCTATGCCTCATGACAACTTAAAGAATATGAGAGGAATTATCCTACTCATGATCTAGAGTTTGCAGCAGTCATTTTTGCGCATAAGATTTGGAGGCATTACTTGTATGGATAGAAGGTGGACATATGTACGGATCATAAAAGCCTCAAATATTTCTTTACTCAAAAGGAACTCAACATGCGGCAACGTCGATGGCTTGAGTTGTTGAAAGATTATGATCATACCATCCAATACTATCTTGGAAAAGCGAACGTAGTAGCTGACGCATTGAGTAGAAGATCATATACGGGCACGTGTGCAATATTGTCAACGCAAAGGCCCATTTTGTATGACTTGAAAAGGATGGAAATATAGTTAAAGACTCCAGGGACCCATGTGATGCTGGCAAATATACGAGTGGAACCGACTTTAATCGATAAAGTTAAAGCTGCTCAAACCACAGACCTGGAGCTGATGCGTATAAGGAAGAAAGTGCAAGAAAAAGCAAGAATCGATGAAGAAGGAATACTTCGAGTCAACTCCAGACTTTGTGTTCCTAACGATCCTGATTTAAAGTATAAAATCATGATAGAGGCACACAACACACCATTTGCAATCCATCCTGGGAGTACTAAAATGTATCATAATCTTCGACATACATTTTGGTGGAGCAATATGAAGAGAGAGATATCGAAGTTTATCTCAAGGTGTTTAACTTGTCAATGAGTCAAGGCAGAGCATCAAGTACCAAAAGGTCCATTGCAACCACTTGAAATTCCAGAATGGAAGTGGGAGCACATTACCATGGATTTTGTTACTGGTCTTCCCAAGGTTTCTCAAGACATAGATGCAATTTGGGTCATTGTTGATAGATTAACTAAGTCTGCTCACTTCCTACCAATACGAGAAACTTATACACTTGAACGTCTTGCTCGTATATACATAAACGAGATTGTAAGACTGCATGGTATGCCAGTATCCATAGTTTTTAATCGAGACCCAAGTTTCACTTCAAGATTTTTGGGTTAGTTTGCAAAAAGCTATGGGCACGAATTTATGATTTAGTTCGGCATATCATCCTCAAACGGATGGGCAGTTGGAGAGGACTATTCAAACTCTTGAAGAATTATTAAGACTTTGTGTTCTTGACTTCAAGGGAAGTTGGGATAAGTTCTTACCATTGGTTGAGTTTTCCTACAACAATAGTTATTAAACAAGTGTTGGCATAGCTCCATTTGAGGCGTTGTATGGAAGAAAGTGTCATTCTCCAGTATGTTGGGATGAGGTGGGTGAAGCAACATTGTTAGGACCGGAGTTGGTACGTATGACTACAAAAAAGATTCAAGCGATCCGACAATGTATAAAAATCTCACAAGATCGACAAAAGAGTTATGCTGATCTTCATCGAAAGGACGTGGAATTCGATATTAGAGATCATGTGTTGTTACGTGTTACTCCATGGAAAGGGGTTACGAGATTTGAAAAGGGAGGAAAGCTTAATCCTCGATTCATTGGCCCATTTTTAATCCTCGATCGAGTAGGAATTGTGGCCTATAAACTCGCCTTACCGCCAAGTATGTCTCGTGTTCATAACGTTTTTCACATATCTATGTTACGTAAATATGTGAAAGACCCGAACCACATTATTGAATTAGAACCGGACGAGATAACGGAAGATTGAACGTATGAAGAGGTACCTGTTAAAATCTTTGATAAGAAGGATCATATTCTACGCTCTAAGGTTATACCTCAAGTCAAAGTTTTATGGAGAAACCACGATGTTGAGGAAATGACCTGGGAGTTAGAATCTAAAATGAAATTAAGGTATCCTCACATCTTCGACATACCAGGTACGCACCCTAAATTCGAGGATGAAATTTCTAAGAAGGGGAGGTTGTAAGACCCAAACTTTTATAAATAAAGATTAAATTTTCTCGAAATATATGTTTGAATATTATGGTGTGGATATGATATAATGTTATAGTTATGAGTAATATTTACAAATTTTGTAAAGAAAGCAAGTGGTTATATAATATTCGATTGGTCGGGGAATATTCGTTTTAACAGGGAATATTCGTACGACGGCACAATCATAGATGGACCCTCACAACGAAAGTATTGTCATAGTTAGAAAACGACAAAATTATCTTTTTATAAAAATAACGGCGAAAGTTTTACCGTTAAACTGTTGAACTACCCGGTAGTAAAAGTACAGTAATACGCGTAGTTGCATAGTAGCACACGGTATTGATTATTGATGCTTATGTGAGAAGTCACTCAGTTGTACATAATTATTGCTACATTAATTGCTGCATCATATCTCTCATATTATTGATTCAATTATTGTCACAGTATCATCTGCATAATATGTTATACTATTAAATCAATAATTGAGACGATAAAGTTATTCATATTATTATTTGCAATATTGACAATGTCTAGAAGTTCTATCAAGGAGAGGTTTTGTCACCTAATTGCGCGCCAATAAGGAGAAATCCTTATCGGAAAGCCCCATCTTTCCTGAGAACGACATTGTTGTTAAATATTGTGAGTTATAATATTAATGATGAATAAGTTCGTGTCAATTAAAGAAAAAATTGATAGTTCCATTGTGTTGGGATTATTAGTGTTACTAGAAATTGACATCTATTTCGATAATAATGGATGTCTGGAGGTTATATTAATCAATCGGGTAATTAATCGGATAATTGAGCAATTAATTGCTATTAATTCACATGCTTATAAATATGTGTTGACATGTGGATACTATTGATTCACATTCGTGTACTATAAGGGGAGGTAGTGCAATATTGATAATACTTGCATGACAAAATTAAAAATAAAGGTATAGATGAAGGTACTATGATGTAATTAGTTTTTTCACATGATTATACTATTAAGTCACATGAATGAACTATTAATTCACATTATTTACTATCAGGGGAGGTGGTGCAAGTTTGATAATACTTGCAGGACTAAATTAAAAATGAAAAAAAAGAGGAAGGTATTATACTGTAATATTTTGAGCCCCAAAACGTGCAATTATCGAAACTATATTTTCTTATAAATAGAAGCTCATTCTTCCTTCATTTCCCACCAATTCACTAAAGCTATAGAGCAATTATTATTGAGAGAAATTATAGAGAGAAAGAAGAAGAGAAGTCTGATAACTCACTATTCCAGTATCTAGTCTTCTTCTAAGGTAAGGGGTATTATTCTTTCGTATTCATGAAGAGAGTTATTTTCTTTCAATACTCGTAAAGGTTGTTATTCCATTCTTTATTATTATCTTAGAATAACCTGTCTCTGCGAAGTACCGCATACATGCTGAAATTATTCTGTTATTTCATTCTTTATTATTATGTTGGAATAACATGTTTGTGCGGTCTATCACATGCCTGGTGAATTCTGTTGTTATTCCATTCTTTATTATTCTGTTGGAATATCTTGTCTGTGCGGATTACGCATGACCTGGTTCCATTATTTATTATTATGTTGGAATATCATATATGTGCGAGTTACGCATGACCTGGTTCAATTCTTTATTATTGTGTTGGAATAACCTGTCTGTGCAGATTACGCACGCCTGGTGAATTCTTCTTTATTCCATTCTTTATTATTCTGTTAGAATAACATGTCTATGTGGATCACCGCATGCATGGTGAATGATCCTTCGTATTCATTCTATATTAAATTGTGGAAATGATCTATCTACGTGGATTACCGCATGGCGGACAAAAATCCATTTGCGGGTTCATACTCCTAGAGCTGATGCGTATAAGGAAGAAAGTGCAAGAAGGTGCTATGCCGGAAGCAAGAATCGATGAAGAAGGAATACTTCGAGCCAACTCCAGACTTTGTGTTCCTAATGATCCTGATTTAAAGTATAAAATCATGATGGAGGCGCACAACACACCGTTTTCAATCCATCTTAGGAGTACCAAAATGTATCATGATCTTCGATATACATTTTGGTGGAGCAATATGAAGAAAGAGATAGCGGAGTTTATCTCAAGGTGTTTAACTTGTCAACAAGTCAAGGCGGAGCATCAAGTACCAAAAGGTCCATTACAGCCACTTAAAATTCCAGAATGAAAGTGGGAGCACATTACCATGGATTTTGTTACTGGTCTTCCCAAGGTTTCTCATGGCATAGATGCAATTTGGGTCATTGTTGATAGATTGAACAAGTCTACTCATTTCCTACCAATACGAGAAACTTATACACTTGAACGTCTTGCTCGTATGTACATAAACGAGATTGTAAGACTGTATGGTATGCCAGTATCCATAGTTTCTGATCGAGACCCAAGATTCACTTCAAGATTTTGGGTTAGTTTGCAAAAAGTTATGGGCACGAATTTACAATTTAGTTCGGCATATCATCCTCAAACGGACGGACAGTCGAAGAGGACTATTGTGATAACCCGAGATTTCGAATAATCAAAAATTTGCGAATAATTTTTTTTTTAATATTAATATTAATTATCAATTTTGTGACAAGTATCTGTGATACGAGTCTCGAGAAAGTCAATTTGGGTATTGACTAATAAATTTAGAGTAGAGTTGTGCTTAACAAGCTTTAGAAACCCTAACCCTAATTTTTGGATAGGAATTCGGTAGAAAATATAATTAAAATAATTATATTAATGAGTATGTGTTTGTACTGTATAGAGATTTTGATCAATGATTGATTGGATAAGGTTGGAAATTAATAAAGTCTAATAAGGGATTAGAAACCCTAATCTCAGATTTAGAAAACCAATGGTACGGTTAAAAACCCTAATTGCACGCCGGGAAACCCTACATTTATATTCGGGAATCCTAAACCCTAAATTAGGAAACCCTCATCCTAATTGGCAAACCTATTGTGTGTATTAAACTTAAATATGATTAGAAAATCCTAATTATATTTTTGTTATCTTAATTTCTATTTTACAAACCCTAATTGTAATTTAAAAAATTATTTTTTTAATTAAAACCCTAATTCGTGGGTTGTAAACCCTAATGATCATTTTGACCCTAATTGCTAATTTAAGCAATTTTAATTAGGAATATTAATCCTAATTAGCAAGATTGAATTTTATGATTAGGAAATATTAATATATTTATTGAATCCTAATTATAATTTTGGAAAATTAATTTTCTAATTTGAGAACCGAAATTCGAAAATTTTGAAAATTAATGGCAAATCAAAAGGGTTTAAACCCTAAACCCTAAAGGGTCTAAACCCTAAACCCTAACCCAAAACCTAAACCCTAAAGGCTTGCACAAATTCAATGTTTGTCATTAAATTTATTTTTCAAATGACCAAAATGCCCTTTTTTATATTTTAGTAAGCTAACTTGTAAAAATTGTAATACCTTTAGTTGGTGAACTACCAATTTGACTTTGGTGACACAAAATCTCAGCCACCAGCTGAAAATCATAGATCCAAAGCAACAACAAGCAATATATAAGAGATGTTGGAGAGAGAAAGTCAATAAATATTAGCCACTTTGCTATTTTGCTCTCACCAACTCTCTCTCTCTCTCTCTCTCTCTCTCTCTTAGCATACTAAATTTCTTAGGCAAATCAGTTCCATAAACAACCACTTGATCACCTAGATCAGATTTGGAGAGCAAGAATCAAAGATTGTTCAAGAAAGGTATAAAACCTACTTTTATTTTTGATCTTTATTGCTAAGAAAAATTTTCTGTTTAAGTGTTTAAATCAGTGCTAGAGGATGTTATATGATGATCTATGTTGATATAACATAGATCCATAGCATCAAAATGCTTTAACAAGGAGTTTTTCAAAATCTGTCCAAGAACAAAATCTGTGGTCTGACAAGCTAATGTCAGGGGCCACAGATTCTTGTTCGTTTGCTATTTTTGTTGTTTAAAAGTTGTTACATGTAGCCTTGTATGTGGTCTTTACGCTGGAAGTGGAATTCGAGTCATTAGATGTTTGGATCAGAAGTTATTAACGATCAAAGACCGTTGACCGACGTTGACAAGCTGTAAATCTGGGTAACCCAGAACCTGTAAAACCGAGTCTGACAAGAAGTTCTAAGGCATAGATCTGTCAGTGTTTATGTTGTTTGTGGATTTGTTTGTATCTATATTGTAGCTTGTATAATGGACTATAGATCTGAGTCTTTAGGCCTCTTAGAACATCATCAGATTGATCAGGGTAGACGGTCAAACTAGGCCAGACGACCATGACTTAGCATTTCTGGAAATTCCAGAAACGGGAAGAACATGATTTCTGACCATGTTTGACCAGATCGTATCTGGAGATTTGGATGATGATGAACTGTGATTTTGATTTAAAAATGTTCCTTGATATGTGGTATATAGATATGAACCATAATATTGCTCGTTTGATAACCGGAACACCTTAGAAATTGAGCTTCAAAGTAGCACCACGAAACTGCCTGGGTTTCTGGGTTATCCAGAAAACCCAGGACAGCTCTGACAGTATTCTGTAAGGCTCAGATCTTGCATCTGAGTTGTTGTTGAACCAAGATGTTAGCTTATAATTATAGTATTACATATACACTACCAAATGAGTGTCTTAGCGAGCCCAGAACATGCATAATCAGAGGATTGCAAGCGGTCAAATCGAACACCTTGAACACTGACTTTGTCAGTGTTCTTGAGTCAAGAACACCAACAGCGACACTTTTTGTCGCTAAAGGCTATTTGCGACGGTTTAATTAATTTTTATTTTTTGAATATTCCGAAAATTAATTAAAAATAGAAATAAATTCTAAAAATTACAAAAAATAGTTTTAAAAATTATTTTAAATTATGAAAAATAATTTTTGACCAATTGGAATATTTTTCGTTAATATTTATAATTATTTAAATATTAATGGTATTTAATTTATTTACTTAGTGTATTAAATAAATTGGAAAAAAATGATTTAATATTATGAAAAATTATTTTAAATAAGAATAATGTATTTAAAAATATTTTGAGTTATAAAATTTGAGTTTTAATATTTTTAGAGAATTTTCATTAATAATTTAATATTAATGATATTAGATTTATTTAATTATTAAATTAAATAAATAAGTTAAAAATGATTTTAATGATTTAAAAATCATTTTAAATAAGAATAAAGTGTTAAAAAATATTTTCAATTATAAAATATAATTTTTGGAGAATTCTCATTAATAAATGATATTAGATTTATTTAATTATGATATTAAATAAATTAATTAAAAATGATTTTATTGATTTAAAAATCATTTAAAAGTGAGAAATATATTTTAAAAATATTTTAAGTTATAATTAATGACTTTTAATATTTTGATAATAATTACATTAATATTTAAATATTAGTGGAGATGATTTAAAAATTATTTTAATTACTTTAAAAATCATTTAAGTAGAATATTGATGATTTAAAAATATTTTAAGTTATTAACAATAACTTTAATATTTTGACAAATATAACATTAATATTTTTATATTATTAAATATTAATGATAATAAGATTATTTGATAATTAAATCATTTAAAAATGATTTAAGTGTTTAAAAAATTATTATAAATTATAATAATTGTTTATAAATTATTAAGAGCTTCCGAAAAATATTATAAACGATATTTAACTTATCTAAAATAATATTGAAGCTTAGAGACCAAGTTTAATTGACAATCAATGTGTTAATTGTCGGATAGGGTGACCAGAACACCGAGAATGGACCGAGGTCTAACCAGACCGAAATAGTTAGACTGGATAAGTGTTTATATAGGTTATAAACACTGATGTGGTTATGTGGTAATATGTCTAGGAGAAGTTTGACTGTAAAATACAGTGTTACGTGTTATAAAATATTATACTAATTGTGAGACCGTCAATGTTGATTATAGGTCTTACGAACGCCGTTAATTATATTGTGTAGCTGTAATCAACGCGAAAGGCAAGTTTCCTAACTCAACCTTGAGTTATATTCATTCAATTATTTTAATGGTTAATTATTGATAATTATACCATGTCCAGGAAATTTATTGTTGATTTTTCGCAGTTAGGGCATGATTAAAATTCAAATTGAATTACTGATTCGGAAAATATATATTCGTAAATTACTGTTGTTGGATATTTATATCTACATAAACTAATATTGACAGTACAGATAATTCCTGTTTATTGTCAAATTATATTGAGAAATGTCTTAGCTAATTATTCTGGCTAGACGAACATTTGTTATAACTTGATAAATACGAGAAGAGAAATCAATTGTTGTTGATAGATCGATGCCAATTATTTCGGCTAGATCGATAAGTAGATAGAATTTGAAATCATAGTATTTCGTTGTTAAATCAAAAATCTTGATTTTGAGACTGAGAAGAACAACCTTTTATATAAAAGGGAACATTTTGGGTCGTATATTCGACCATTGCGCGCTATTAAGTATTATGCATAATATAGGGTACAAGGAGTTGGTCGGCTCTAAGTACTTGCAGAGGGGTATGATTTAATCTTTATGGTTATCTGATACTCCTGCGTATGTATTAAAGTAAATCTTTGATAGATACCCGAAAAAATAAGTTCTAAGATCTGGTGGGATCACTCAGCATAAATTTGGAAATTATTCCACTTTGTTATTGCGTAGAATTGATTCTTGTTTATTTCAATAGAATATCGTAGAAAACTTTGAAAGCGTTGTACTATTTCATTATCAGATTATTGCGTTGCCTAGAATACGAGAAGACTTGTTATTGAATAACGATTTGTTCAGCTATTTTAAAGTTCACCGAACTTTGGTTTCATTCTATCAAAATAGATAGTCTGCTCTTATTGATTCGTATTCATTTATTGTATGTCTTAACTTGCGGGGCAAACTTGTTGCTCACTCTTGCTATAAATAAAACTTTTCAGCTAGGGACGAAGTTGCAGAATGTGCTGCTAAGAAGAACAAGGGAAAAGGCATAGTTATAAATTAGTTATGATGAACAATATTGTTATGTTGTATTATATTGTAAACCCTTTTTGTATATCTAAAGGGGTATTTCTATAATGTTAAGGTTAGTGGACCTGAGACTTATGTATTAACAATATATGTTAATGACTTATGTAATCCTATTTAAATATGAATGAGTAGTTAAATGGTATTATATTGTGGATCGTGAATACCAAACTCGGGGGTCAGGTAACCCAGATTTGGGGGTGTCATAGGTTGGTATCAGAGCTGTAGTGACCAAGGTGTCGCCAGTTAGTAGAAGAGATGTAGATTATATACTTTAAGTGGGGTGGGAGAAAACCCTACGAATATAACCATACGCGTGATAGAGAAAACTCATTTAGAGTTCTAAGTGAGGGATTGCCGAAATTCATTAATAGATAGATAAGTGGACACATAGTGTGAGAAGTTTGTACTAATCAAGTTATTTAAACTGATTGTAGGATGTCTGGAGAAGGTGAAAAGAGTGCAGAGATGCTAGCGGCTGTTGCACCGGTGCCAGAAGCCGAGGTGCCAGCGCAAAGTGAATCAGTGGAGAAGGTGGGAGAAGATGAACCAATGGTCAATCTGGGGAGCGATCATGACGATTATCCCGAGATGTATCTGAGTGGAGATGAGGAGGTAGAGTCTCAGCCAGCTAAGGTGGAGTTAAAGAATAAGACCAAAGTTGGAGAACAAGATTAGCTATCTACAGAAGTCTAGGAACTCCGAAGTAAAGTGTTTCTTCTAGAGGAGTTGTGGAAGACAGAGCGAGCATTACGTGAAATGACTGAAGAAAGGAACGACCTCAAGGTGCAGGTGGACAGAATAAAGGCTGAAGGTGGTGGATCATCTGATGGAACCAGCAAGAAGGACAAAAAGAAGAGAAAGAGGGAAAAAGACAGCCCTAAATCTGAAAAATCAAGCCCGAAGAAGAAGCAAGCCTGTATCAAGTGTGGAAAGACTCACGCGGGAGAATGCATGATGTGGAAGAACGTGTGCTTCAACTGCAAGAAGGAAGGACATATTTCCTTACATTGTCCTAAGCCGAATTTGAGGAAGTGTTTTTCATGTGGGCAGACGGGTCACGGATTCAGCAAGTGTCCCATCAAGAAGAAGATTGGTGAAGGGAGTGGTCGGTAGACAACCTAGAAATATGTAATAGTATCTTTTGGGTAGAAGTTTCTGATATTAAGTGTTGTAATATCGAGAACGATGTGTAAGCATATGTAAATATATATATATATATATATATATATATATATATATATATATATATATATATATATATATATATATATATATATATATGTTTTATGGATGAAATCTTTATTTTCTATATGAATATAAGATTAAGATTAATTTGTTTGTTCTTAAAACTCATACTTATGGTAAGTTAATGACTCGTAATTATATGAAATATTTTGAACCCCTCAGCGAATGGACGCCAAAGGTCTGACTAGGATAAGTTCATGCACTCATATAATTGTGGCAAGTTTCTGAACTCATAAGTGTTGTGACGCCCCCAAAAATAGGTATACACCACCCATCTTGGGTCGCCAGATATATGGTGCAGAATTTAAATACAACTTACTAATACAATTGTCGTGCACAATACGACAAAATATAAACTGTGAGTTTGAATACAAATATTATCTTCTAGAGAGTATCCATACTCAAAAGGAGTCCTCATTACAATTACTATCATACTATTACATAGAATAGTGAGGACTACTAATACTATCATCTGGTTCATCACACCGTTCCCCGACTCGTCCCAACTATATTCTCATGTCCTGAAGAAAACAGTGAAAGAAAGGGTGAGCTCAACTAGCCCAGTAAGAAATATTATGACTAAGATAATGCAGAATAAATTATCATTAGCCTTCAACAGTGTTAAACTGATAAAATATAACGAACATCAAGTTTAACTGCAGCGGAACAAGCAATCCATTAAAAGAGTCAAGTAGAAAATAAAATCTACTATCTTCTATGATTTAAAAGGTTTTTCAACACTGTTATCGCTGAGACTCAGCTTAATAAAATAATCCACATCATCGAATCACCCCTGCACTATGGCCAAGGATATTCGTGTATTCATTAATGGTCATGATCATGCCAACAACTGTCCATCAATGCACTACGGGCCAATGAGGACTTTTACCACATCATTTGTAACATTACGATCATGATTATACCGAATAATCCCTGGTCATAATCATACCAAGTCCATCTATGCACTACAGGCCACAGATGACTTTCAACATTTTATAAACATGAGGATGATGACAATGATATAAGAATTCAATAAAACAAGTTCAAGAATTAATTTATCCAAGAATTAACAACGTCCAAATTGTCAACATGATACTGCTTTGTGGAGTAAAATTCAAAAATGCTTAGAAGAATATTTTCATGAAAAGATACTGGATGAAACGCAATTATCAAGGATATTCCACAAATTTCATGGAGTATAGAAGTCAAAACATAACCAACTGAGTATAATAAGGAATGGAATAACAAAAAAAATCACCATGCATGCGATAGACCGCACAGACAGGTTATTCCCACAGAATAATAAATAATGGAACCAGGTCCGGCGTAAAACGCACAGACAGGATATTCAAACAGAATAATAATAAAGACGAAACCAGGTCCGGTGTAAAACACACAGACAGGATGTTCCAACAGAATAATAATAAAAACGGAACCAGGTCCGGTGTAAAACACACAGACATGATGTTCCAACAGAATAATAGAAGAATGTCACCAAGTATAGGGTAGACCGCGTATACAGGTTATTCCAACAAAATAATAAGAAATGGAATAACAACAGTTCTCTTCATGAATAAGAAAGAATAGCACCCCTTACCGTTTTAAAGAAGAGCTGAAAAAGGAAGTAAGTAAGTAGCAGAATATTTTTCTTCTCTCTCTCTATAGTTTCTCTCTCTAGAGTTCAGTGAATTCGTAAGAAATAATGAAGGAATAAGCTGCTATTTATAGAAAAATGGAATGCATAGTAACTAATCCATGAACGGTCCAGATTGATTACTTTAATCTGACGGTCCATATTTAAAGAAAAATCTTTTAAATAAAATATAATATATTCTATTTATAGAATAACTTTAATAAAGTATTCTGTTTTATATAAAAAGATGTTTCTGTTTTATTACGTTAATAATATGAATAAAACAAAACGTCATTATCGCTAAATAATTCATATTATTAACTGACAATAATTGAATCAAACTGAGTGACTTCTCACATAAGCATTAATAATCAATACCGTGTGCTACTATGCAACCACACGTATGATGGTACTTTTACTACCGAGTAGTTCAACAGTATCAATGGTAAAACTTTCGCCGTTATTTTTAATAAAATATTTTTGTCATTTTCTCAATCCGACAATAATTCCGTTGTGGGGTCCACTAATGATTGTGCCGTTGTACGAATATTCTCTGTTAAAACGAATATTCCCCGACCAATCGAATATTATATAACAACTTACGTACTTTGCAAAATTTATAAATATTACCCACAACTATAACATTATATCAAATTAACTCTATAATATTCAAAAATGATATTTATAGAAAATTCATCTTTATTTATAAAAGTTGGGGTCTTACAACCTCCCCTTCTTATGAAATTTCGCCCTCAAAATTAGGGTACGTACCTGGTATGTCGAAGAGGTAAGGATACCTTGATTTCATTTCAGATTCTAACTCTCAAGTCATTTCCTCAACATCGTGGTTTCTCCACAAAACTTTGACTTGAGGTATAACCTTGGAGTGTAGAATATGTTCCTTCTTATCCAAGATTTGAACAGGAACTTCTTAATACGTCAAATCCTCCGCTATTTCGTCCGGTTCTAACTCAATAATGTGGTTCGGGTCTTCCACATATTTGCGTAACATGGATATGTGAAAAGCGTTATGAACACGAGACATACTTGGCGGTAAAGCGAGTCTATAAGCCACAGTTCCTACTCGATCGAGGATTAAAAATGGACCAATGAATCGAGGATTGAGCTTTCCTCTCTTTCTAAATCTCGTAACTCCTTTCCATGGAGCAACACGTAAGAACACTTGATCTCCTATATCAAATTTCACGTCCTTTCGATGAAGATCAGCATAACTCTTTTGTCGATCTTGTGAGGTTTTTATACTTTGTCAGATCGTTTGAATCTTTTCTGTAGTCATACGTACCAACTCCGGTCCCAACAACGTTGCTTCACCCACCTCATCCCAGCATACTGGAGAACGATATTTTCTTCCATACAATGCTTCGAATGGAGCCATGCCAATACTTGCTTGATAACTGTTGTTGTATGAAAACTCCACCAATGGAAGAAATTGTCCCAACTTCCCTTGAAGTCAAGGACACAGAGTCTTAATAAATCTTCTAGAGTTTGAATAGTCCTCTCTGATTGTCCGTCCGTCTGAGGATGATATGCCGAACTAAATCGTAAATCTGTGCCCATAGCTTTTTGTAAACTAACCCAAAATCGTGAAGTGAATCTTGGGTCTCGATCAGAAACTATGGATACTGGCATACCATGCAGTCTTACAATCTCATTTATGTACATACGAGCAAGACGTTAGAGTGTATAAGTTTCTCTTATCGGTAAGAAATGAGCAGACTTGGTCAATCTATCAATAATGACCCAAATCGCATCAATACCTTGAGAAACCCTAGGAAGACTGGTAACGAAATGCATGGTAATGTGCTCCCACTTCTATTTTGGAATTTTAAGTGGTTGCAATGGACCTTTTGGTACTTGATGCTCCGCTTTGACTCGTTGACAAGTTAGACACCTTGAGATAAACAGCGCTATCTCTCTCTTCATATTGCTCCACCAAAATGTATGACGAAGATCATGATACATTTTGGTACTTCCAGGATGGATTGCAAACGGTGTGTTGTGCGCCTCTATCATGATTTCATACTTTAAATTAGGGTTGTTAGGAACACAAAGTCTGGAGTTGACTCGAAGTATTCCTTCTTCATCGATTCTTGCTTCCGGCATAGCACCTTCTTGCACTTTCTTCCTCATACGCATCAGCTCCAGGTCTGTAGCTAGAGTAGCTTTAACTTTATCGATTAAAGTTGGTTCTACTCGTATATTCGTCATCATCACATGGGTCCCTGGAGTCTTTAACTCTATCTCCATCCTTTGCAAGTCACACAAAATGGGCCTTTGTGTTGACAATATCGCACTCGTACTAGCATATGATCTTCTACTCAATGCGTCAGCTACCACGTTCGCTTTTCCAGGATGGTATTGAATGGTATGATCATAATCTTTCAATAGTTCAAGCCAACGTCGTTGTCGCATGTTGAGTTCCTTTTGAGTGAAGAAATATTTGAGGCTTTTATGATCCGTAAAGATCTCCACCTTCTCCCCATACAAGTAATGCCTCCAAATTTTAAGTGCAAAGACAACAGCTGCCAACTCTAGATCATGAATAGGATAATTCCTCTCATATTCCTTGAGTTGTCCTGATGCATAGGCTATGACTTTTCCATGTTGCATGAGAATGCATCCCAACCCTTTGCTCGAAGCATCACTGTAGATGACAAATCCCTCCGAGCCAGATGGTATTGTTAGAACAGGTGCTGAAATGAGTCTCCTCTTGAGTTCTTGAAAACTCTTCTCACATTCTTCGCTCCAACCGAACTTTGTATCTTTCCGAGTCAGCTGAGTTAATGGAGTAGCGATTCAAGAAAATCCTTCCACGAATCTCTGAAAATAACCAGCTAAACCAAGAAAGCTACGTACTTCGGTCACTGATTTAGGTTGCTCCCAGCTTTGAATAGCTTCAATCTTTGTCGGGTCAACCGATATTCCATGACTTGATACTACGTGCCCAAGGAATGCTACCTCCTTCAACCAGAACTCACATTTCTTCAACTTGGCATAAAGCTTGTATTCACGAAGCTTTTGGAGTACCAGCCTCAAGTGTTGCTCATGATCTTCACGGCTTTTGGAATAAATAAGGATGTCATCAATAAAGACGACCACAAAGTGATCCAAATATTCTTTGAATATCCGGTTCATCATATCCATGAAGGCAGCAGGAGCATTAGTCAATCCAAAGGACATGACTAGGAATTCATAATGCCCGTACCGAGTTTTGAAAGCCATCTTTGGAATATCCTCAGTTCTAACCTTCAGCTGATGATATCCAGAACGAAGATCGATCTTTGAAAAGAATTGTGCTCCTTGCAACTGGTCAAACAGGTCATCAATACGTGGCAATGGGTACCTATTTTTGATGGTGACATGATTCAACTCCCGATAATCAATACAAAGTCGCATACTTCCATCTTTCTTCTTCACGAATAGCACAGGAGCACCCCAAGGAGAAGTACTAGGACGAATAAAGCCAATGTCTAACAATTCCTGCAGTTGGATCTTTAACGCCTGAAGTTCAATAGGAGCCATTCGATATGGGGCTTTAGAAATGGGTTTTGTACCGGGTTCAAGGTCGATACAAAATTCAATTTCACGCTCTGGGGGTAGGCCAGGAAGTTCTTCAGGGAATACGTCAGGGAATTTATTAACAATAGAAATATCATTCAAAACTGACGTATTTTTGTTTAGATCCGTGACATGAGCTAAGAAAGCTTGACATCCGTTTTTCAATAAATGAATAGCTTTATGGCTTGAGATGACAGCGATTGATTTTAATGGTTTGATTGCTTGAATTCGCATAATAGGTCGATTAGGAATATGAAAGCTAACAACCTTACGAAAACAATTAATTTTTTCATGATGAGTAGTTAACCAATCAATCCCTAGAATCACGTCAAATGCAAGCATTTTTAATGAAATAAGATCAACAGGTAATGTGTGGGTATCAACTTGAACCAAACAAGACTTATAAACCGTGGATGTAATGAAGGTTTCCCCCAATGGAGTTTCAACAGATAAGTCAAAGTCTAATTTCTCCGGAGTCAAATTTAATCGATGAGCGCAAGTAGGAGAAATAAAAGAATGGGTAGAACCGGTATCAAATAAAGTATAGACTTCGTTAGAGTTTATGATAAGCTTACCCGTGATGACCTCATTCGGGTTCTTTGCTTTCTGGGAGGTCACAAAAAACGCTCTCCCTTGCACTACCGGTTTGGACTTTTCTGGGACGGCCTTTGGTGTCTCCATCTTGGCTGAACTTATTTTTGGTAAACGACAAAATCGAGCTAAATGACCTTCTCTTCCATAATTATAACATGCTTTAGACGGCATCGCGCAGTTTGGACTGATGTGCCCCTCCCCTCTGCATTTGAAACATATGATAGGTGGTCGTTCTCCTTCCTTAACAACGGGTGCTGGTGCTGACGTCTTTCCATCATTGTTGAATCTCCTCTTCTTGAAATGACCATTCTTATTGTTTTGGCCCTGATTACCACCGAAGTGGTTACCATTTCTGGCCTGTTGATTCCCTCCACGCTTGTTATCACCGCTTCGATGACTGCTCTCACTGGTATTATCATTTTACCGACTGCTCTCTTTTGGTTGCGTTGACTCGTTATCGCGCTCCACTAACTGAGCCCTATTCACAACATCTGAATACAAACACAGTTTATGAGAAATAAGATGTTGACGTATCTCAGGTTTCAAACCTCGCAAAAACATTCACGTCATTCGCTATTCATTATCCACCAAGTGGGACGCAAACCGGGACAACTCAGCAAATTTAACCTCATACTGCGACACGGTCATATTATTCTGCTCCAATTTGATGAACTCCACCTCCTTCATGTGACGAACACTTTTGGGAAAGTATTTGTCATTGAACAGCTCTTGGAACTTCTCCCAAGACATCTTCAGTGCGGCATGTTGAGTACGCTTAATCGATTCCCACCAGTAATCTGCCTCTCCTCGCAACATAAAGGCGGCAAAGGGAACCTTTTGCTCCTCGGAGCATCCCAAGACATCAAATATGTTGGTAATCTGCTTTATCCATGTTTCCGCTATAAGTGGTTTTGGCTCTCCCTTAAACTCTGGTGGTCCCAGCTCCTTGAACTGTTTCGCGGTGACCGTCCGAGAGTTTTCAGTGTTTCCACTTATATTTTGGACAGGAGCCGCTCTCGCCTGCTGTTGCATGAACTGCATAAAGTTTCTGAACATTCCATCATTCATCATCTGGTCAGTGTTGTTGTTTGCATGAGGATTGTCACCTTCCTAATGCACATTATCCTGATTATTGATATGTGGTGAATCAACAGTCGCCTGTGCTCCATTGCTATTCTCAACATTCTCAGATGCCATTTTTAGATACTGCCACAAAATAAAAGTTAATTGATATGTCATATATTATCCTTATATTCTGACCGACCAATTAAATGCCATGCAAATAAACTTAGGTAGGTCATACTAGCGAAGGAATTCCCCGTCTCTCCCCTCCTAATTCTATTCTCACATCTTAGCCAGGGATCATATCCCTAAGCTCTGATACCAACTGTGACACCCCCTAAAATAGGTATACATCACCCATCTTGGGTCGCCAGATACATGGTACAGAATTCAAATACAACTTACTAATACAATTGTCGTGCACAATACGACAAAATATAAACTGTGAGTTTGAATACAAATATTATCTTCTAGAGAGTATCCATACTCAGAAGGAGTCCTCATTACAATTATTATCACACTATTACATAGAATAGTGAGGACTACTAATACTATCATCTGGTTCATCACTCCGTTCCCCGACTCGTCCCAGCTATATTCTCATGTCCTGAAGAGAACAGTGAAAGAAAGGGTGAGCTCAACTAGCCCAGTAAGAAATATTATGACTAAGATAATGCAGAATAAATTATCATTAGCCTTCAACAGTGTTAAACTGATAAAATATAACGAACATCAAGTTTAACTGCAGCGGAACAAGCAATCCATTAAAAGAGTCAAGTAGAAAATAAAATCTACTATCTTCTATGATTTAAAAGGTTTTTCAATATTGTTATCGCTGAGACTCAGCTTAATAAAATAATCCACATCATCGAATCACCCCTGCACTACGGCCAAGGATATTCGTGTATTCATTAATGGTCATGATCATGCCAACAACTGTCCATCAATGCACTACGGGCCAATGGAAACTTTTACCACATCATTTGTAACATTACAGTCATGATTATACCGAATAATCCCTGATCATAATCATACCAAGTCCATCTATGTACTACAGGCCACAGATGACTTTCAACATTTTATAAACATGAGGATGATGACAATGATATAAGAATTCAATAAAACAAGTTCAAGAATTAATTTATCTAAGAATTAACAACGTCCAAATTGTCGACATGATACTGCTTTGTGGAGTAAAATTCAAGAATACTTAGAAGAATATTTTCATGAAAAGATACTGGATGAAACGCAATTATCAAGGATATTCCACAAATTTCATGGAGTATAGAAGTCAAAACTTAACCAACTGAGTATAATAAAGAATAGAATAACAAAAGAAATCACCATGCATGCGATAGACAGCACAGACAGGTTATTCCCACAGAATAATAAATAATGGAACCAGGTCCGACGTAAAATGCACAGATAGGATATTCCAACAGAATAATAATAAGGACGGAACCAGGTCCGGTGTAAAATACACAGACAGGATGTTCCAACAGAATAATAATAAAAACGAAATCAGGTCCGGTGTAAAACACACAGACAGGATGTTCCAACAGAATAATAATAAAAACGGAACCAGGTCCGGTGTAAAACACACAGACAGGATGTTCCAACAGAATAATAGAAGAATGTCACCAAGTATAGGGTAGACCGCGTATACAGGTTATTCCAACAGAATAATAAGAAATGGAATAACAACAGTTCTCTTCATGAATAATAAAGAATAACACCTCTTACCGTTTTAAAGAAGAGCTAAAAAAGGAAGTAGTTAAGTAGCAGAATACTTTTTTTTTCTCTCTCTCTATAGTTTCTATCTATAGTTTCTCTCTCTAGAGTTCAGTGAATTCGTAAGAAATAATGAAGGAATAAGCTGCTATTTATAAAAAAATGGAATGCATAGTAACTAATCCATGAACGGTCCAGATTGATTACTTTAATCTAACGGTCCATATTTAAAGAAAAATCTTTTAAATAAAATATAATATATTATATTTATAGAATAACCTTAATAAAGTATTCTGTTTTATATAAAAAGATGTTTCTATTTTATTACGTTAATAATACGAATAAAACAAAACGTCATTATCGCTAAATAATTCATATTATTAACTGACAATAATTGAATCAAACTGAGTGACTTCTCACATAAGCATTAATAATCAATACCGTGTGCTACTATGCAACCACACGTATTACTGTACTTTTACTGCCGAGTAGTTTAACAGTATCAATGGTAAAACTTCCGCCGTTATTTTTAATAAAATATTTTTGTCGTTTTCTCAATCCGACAATAATTCTGTTGTGGGGTCCACCAATGATTGTGCCGTTGTACGAATATTCTCTATTAAAACGAATATTCCCCGACCAATCGAATATTATATAACAACTTGTGTACTTTGTAAAATTTATAAATATTACCCACAACTATAACATTATATCAAATTAACTCCATAATATTTAAAAATGATATTTATAGAAAATTCATCTTTATTTATAAAAGTTGGGATCTTACAAGTGTGGTAAGTTTGACGAACTGGTAATAACTGTGTGAGAATGGAGAATAGCAACTTTTTGTGTAAAGTTGTGTTGTTAATCCTGATATGATTTAAAAAGGGATAGTAATATGTGGTAAGTACTATGTGCTATTTGAATAAATATGCAATTATATGAGAATTATGTGTTGAATTCTTATTGTGTTAAGAATTTGTGTAAATAAAGAGAATTAATATAAGATTTTTATTTAAATCAGATCATGCCGCCTAGACGACAGAATCGAAACCAACGAGAAGAACAGTCGATGAATAATGAAGGAGGTCAAGTTGACCTGATGCAAAACTTTGCAAATATGATAGCCGAAGCTATGGAGAATAGAGTTCTAGCTTCAAGAGGAAGAGCGAGGAATCAGCTAGCTGAAAGATTAGCAAATTTTAAAGACTTTAAAGCAGTGGGACCGCCTGAATTCAAAGGGACCATAGATCCTATTGAAGCCCAAACTTGGGTGAAGGAGATGGAGAAAGCATTCGTCATTGCGCGAGTAGCGGAAGAGCAAAAGACAGCTTTTGCAACTTATTTGATGAAGGGAGAAGCTAATTACTGGTGGGAGACGAACCAAGCGAGAGCTGGTACAGAAGTGGTGTTGTGGACAAGATTCAAGGAGTTGTTCTTCGAGAACTACTTCTCGCCAAGTATGCAATCCAGGATGGAAGTTAAATTCTTAGAACTTAAGCAAGAGAACATGTCGGTATCTGAATACACTGCTAAATTCAACGAATTAGCAATATTTGCACCTCATCAGGTGGACACAGAGGCAAGAACGGCCCGAAGATTTGAGAATGGGCTGAAGCCGGGAATATTCAACAAGGTAGCGGTATTACAGATCAACACGTTCGCGACATTGATGGAGAAATCGTTGATTGCTGAAGGAGGGAGTGAAGCTGCGTCTCGATTCCATCAGGAGAAGAAGAAGAAGATAAATGACGGTGGAAGCAGTGGTGGAAGTAACCCTAATAAGAGGAAATGGAGCGAGAATACCCAGTCGGGTACTAAAATAGAAGATAATAGGAAAGGAAGAGGGCCATGTTCGAATTGTGGGAAGAACCAGGCAGGAGTTTGCCTGAAGAAGAAGGGAGTTTGCTATAGCTGTGGACAAGAGGGGCATATGTCACCCAATTGTCCCAGTCCGAAGAAAATTCAAGGTTGCTTTGGATGCGGATCGACTGACCATATTGTTCGGAACTGTCCGAAGAAGAATGCGGAGAAGGAAAGTGTCAACAAGGGACCCGGTGGCGGAACCTTGGTGATTCAAGGACCTACACAGCCAGGAAGACCAACAGCCCGTACATTCAACATGACGGCGCAGGATACAGTGGCTACTCAGGAGGCGGTAGTAGGTAATGATTTCGTTTAGAATTTAATTTCGCGAGTAATATGAGTCAGATATTTCCGTGAACTGTTTTCTTTTATAGATTCAAGTCACAGGTTAGAATTAGAAACACAATTTGATATTGTGTTGATAAAAATAAATTGATGATACAACTTTAAAAGATTGTAGAGAATAAGAAAGCGGTGATTCCGAGGACGGAATCCTTTTAAGGAGGGGTGAATGTGATAACCCGAGATTTCGAATAATCAAAAATTTGCGAATAGTTTTTTTTTTAATATTAATAATAATTATCAATTTTGTGACAAGTATCTAAGATATGAGTCTCGAGAAAGTCAATTTGGGTATTGACTAATAAATTTAGAGTAGAGTTGTGCTTAACAAGCTTTAGAAACCCTAACCCTAATTTCTGGATAGAAATTCGGTAGAAAATATAATTAAAATAATATTATTAATGAGTATGTGTTTGTACTGTATAGAGATTTTGATCAATGATTGATTGGATAGGGTTTGAAATTAATAAACCCTAATAAGGGATTAGAAACCCAAATCCCAGATTTAGAAAACCAATGGTACGATTAAAAACCCTAATTGCACGCCGGGAAACCCTAATTTTATATTTGGGAATCCTAAACCCTAAATTAGGAAACCCTAATCCTAATTGGCAAGCCTATTATGTGTATTAAACTTAAATATGATTAGAAAACCCTAATTATATTTTTGTTATCTTAATTTCTATTTTACAAACTCTAATTGTAATTTAGAAAAATTATTTTTTTAATTAAAACCCTAATTCGTGGGTTGTAAACCCTAATGATTATTTTGACCCTAATTGCTAATTTAAGAAATTTTAATTAGGAATATTAATCCTAATTAGCAAGATTGAATTTTATGATTAGAAAATATTAATATATTTATTGAATCCTAATTAAAATTTTGAAAAATTAATTTTCTATTTTGAGAACCGAAATTCGAAAATTTTGAAAATTAATTACAAATCAAAAGGGTTTAAACCCTAAATCCTAAAGGGTCCAAACCCTAACCCAAAACCTAAACCCTAAAAGTTTGTAAAAATTTCATGTTTGTCATTAAATTTATTTTTCAAATGACCAAAATGCCATTTTTTATATTTTAGTAAGCTAACTTGTAAAAATTGTAATACCTTTAGTTGGTGAACCACCAATTTGACTTTGGTGACACAAAATCTCAGCCACCAGCTGAAAATCACAGATCCAAAGCAACAACAAGCAATATATAAGAGATGTTGGAGAGAGAAAGTCCATAAATATTAGCCATTTTACTATTTTGCTCTCACCAACTCTCTCTCTCTCTCTCTTAGCATACTAAATTTCTTAGGCAAATCAGTTCCATAAACACCCACTTGATCACCTAGATCAGATTTGGAGAGCAAGAATCAAAGATTGTTCAAGAAAGGTATAAAATCTACTTTTATTTTTGATCTTTATTGCTAAGAAAAATTTTCTGTTTAAGTGTTTAAATCAGTGCTAGAGGATGTTATATGATGATCTATGTTGATATAACATAGATCCATAGCATTAAAATGCTTTAACAAGGAGTTTTCAAAATCTGTCCAAGAACAAAATATGTGGTCTGACTAGCTAATGTCTGGGGCCACAGATTCTTGTTCGTTTGCTATTTTTGTTGTTTAAAAGTTGTTACATGTAGCCTTGTATGTGGTCTTTACGCTGGAAGTGGAATTCGAGTCATTAGATGTTTGGATCAGAAGTTATTAACAGTCAAAGACCGTTGACCGACGTTGACCAACTGTAAATCTGGGTAACCCAGAACCTGTAAAACTGAGTCTGACAAGAAGTTCTAAGGCATAGATCTGTCAGTGTTTTATGTTGTTTGTGGATTTGTTCGTATCCATGTTGTAGCTTGTATAATGGACTACAGATCTGAGTCTTTAGGCCTCTTAGAACATCATCAGATTGATCAGGGTAGACGGTCAAACTAGGCCAGACGACCATGACTTAGCGTTTCTGGAAATTCCAGAAACGAGAAGAACATGATTTCTGACCATGTTTGACCGGATCGTATCTGGAGATTTGGATGATGATGAACTGTGATTTTGATTTAAAAATGTTCCTTGATATGTGGTATATAGATATGAACCATAATATTGCTTGTTTGATAACCGGAACACCTTAGAAATTGAGCTTCAAAGTAGCACCACGAAACTGCCTGGGTTTCTGGGTTACCCAGAAAACCCAGGACAGCTCTAACAGTGTTCTGTAAGGCTCAGATCTTGCATCTGAGTTGTTGTTGGACCAAGATGTTAGCTTATAATTATAGTATTACATATACACTACCAAATAAGTGTCTTAGCGAGCCCAGAACATGCATAATCAGAGGATTGCAAGCGGTCAAACTGAACACCTTGAACACTGACTTTGTCAGTGTTCTTGAGTCAAGAACACCAACAGCGACGCTTTTTATCGCTAAAGGTTATTAGCGACGGTTTAATTAATTTTTATTTTCTGAATATTCTGAAAATTAATTAAAAATAGAAATAAATTCTAAAATTACCAAAAATGGTTTTAAAAATTATTTTAAATTATGAAAAATAATTTTTGACCAATTGGAATATTTTTCTTTAATATTTATAATTATTTAAATATTAAAGGTATTTAATTTATTTACTTAGTGTATTAAATAAATTAGAGAAAAATGATTTAATATTATGAAAAATCATTGTAAATAAGAATAATGTATTTAAAAATATTTTGAGTTATAAAATGTGGCTTTTAATATTTTTAGAGAATTTTCATTAATAATTTAATATTAATGATATTAGATTTATTTAATTATTAAATTAAATAAATAAGTTAAAAATGATTTTAATAATTTAAAAATTATTTTAAATAAGAATAAAGTGTTAAAATATATTTTAAATTATAAAATATAATTTTTCGAGAATTCTCATTAATAAATGATAATAGATTTATTTAATTATGATATTAAATAAATAAATTAAAAATAATTTTATTGATTTAAAAATCATTTAAAAGTGAGAAAAATGTTTTAAAAATATTTTAAGTTATAATTAATGACTTTTAATATTTTGATAATAATTACATTAATATTTAAAATATTAATGGAGATGATTTAAAAATGATTTTAATTACTTTAAAAATCATTTAAGTAGAATATTGATTATTTAAAAATATTTTAAGTTATTAACAATAACTTTAATATTTTGACAAATATAACATTAATATTTTTATATTATTAAATATTAATGATAATAAGATTATTTGATAATTAAATCATTTAAAAATAATTTAAGTGTTTGAAAAATTATTATAAATTATAATAATTGTTTATAAATAATTAAAAGCTTCCGGAAAATATTATAAACGATATTTGACTTATCTAAAATAATATTGAAGCTTAGAGACCAAGTTTAATTGACAATCAATGTGTTAATTGCCGGATAGGGTGACCAGAACACCGAGAATGGACCGAGGTCTAACCAGACCAAAATAGTTAGACTGGATAAGTATTTATATAGGTTATAAACACTGATGTGGTTATGTGGTAATATGTCTAGGAGAAGTTTAACTGTAAAATACAGTGTTATGTGTTATAAAATATTATGCTAATTGTGAGACCATCAATGTTGATTATAGGTCTTACGAACGCCGTTAATTATATTGTGTAGCTGTAATCAACGCGAAAGGCAAGTTTCCTAACTCAACCTTGAGTTATATTCATTCAATTATTTTAATGGTTAATTATTGATAATTATACCATGTCCAGGGAATTTATTGTTGATTATTCGCAGTTAGGGCATGATTAAAATTCAAATTGAATTACTGATTCGGAAAATATATATTCGTAGAATTACTGTTGTTGGATATTTATATCTGCAGAAACTAATATTGACAGTACAGATAATTCCTGTTTATTGTCAAATTATATTGAGAAATGTCTTAACTAATTATTCTGGCTAGACGAACATTTGTTAGATCTTGATAAATACGAGAAGAGAAATCAATTATTATTGATAGATCGATGCCAATTATTTCGGCTAGATCGATAAGTAGATAGAATTTGAAATCACAGTATTTCGTTGTTAGATTAAAAATCTTGATTTTGAGATTGAGAAGAACAACCTTTTACATAAAAGGGAACATTTTGGGTCGTATATTCGACCATTGCGCGCTGTTAAGTATTATGCATAATATAGGGTACAAGGAGTTGGTCGGCTCTAAGTACTTGCAGAGGGGTATGATTTAATCTTTATAGTTATCTGATACTCCTGCGTATGTATTAAAGTAAATCTTTGATAGATACCCGAGAAAATAAGTTCTAAGATCTGGTGGGATCACTCAACATAAATCTAGAAATTATTCCACTTTGTTATTGCGTAGAATTGATTCTTGTTTATTTCAATAGAATATCGTAGAAAACTTTATAAGCGTTGTACTATTTCATTATCAGATTATTGTGTTGCCTAGAATACGAGAAGACTTGTTATTGAATAACGATTTGTTCAGCTATTTTAAAGTTCACCGAACTTTGGTTTCATTCTATCAAAATAGATAGTCTGCTCTTATTGATTCGTATTCATTTATTGTATGTCTTAACTTGCGGGGCAAACTTGTTGCTCACCCTTGCTATAAATAAAACTTTTCAGCTAGGGACGAAGTTGCAGAATGTGCTGCTAAGAAGAACAAGGGAAAAGGCATAGTTATAAATTAGTTATGATGAACAATATTATTATGGTGTATTGTATTGTAAACCCTTTTTGTATATCTAAAGGGGTATTTCTGTAATGTTAAGGTTAGTGGACCTGGGACTTATGTATTAACAATATATGTTAATGACTTATGTAATCCTGTTTATATGAATGAGTAGTTAAATGGTATTATATTGTGGATCGTGAACACCAAACTCGGGGGTCAGGTAACCCGGATTTGGGGGTGTCACAACTATTTAAACTTTTGAAGAATTATTAAGACTTTTTGTCCTTGACTTCAAGGGAAGTTGGGACAAGTTCTTACCATTGGTTGAGTTTTTCTATAATAATAGTTATCAAGCAAGTATTAGCATGGCTCCATTTAAGGCGTTGTATGGAAGAAAGTGTCGTTCTCCAGTATGCTGGGATGTGGTGGGTGAAGCAACGTTGTTAGGATCGGAGTTTTTATGTATGACTACAGAAAAGATTCAAACGATCCGACAACGTATAAAAACCTCACAAGATCGACAAAAGAGTTATGCTGATCTTCATCAAAAGGACGTGGAATTCGATGTTGGAGATCATGTGTTGTTACGTGTTACTCTATGGAAAGGAGTTACGAGATTTGAAAAGAGAGAAAAGCTTAATCCTCGATTCATTGGCCCATTTTTAATCCTCGATCGAGTAGAAACTGTGGCCTATAGACTCATCTTACCGCCAAGTATGTCTCGTGTTCATAACGTTTTTCACATATCTATGTTACGTAAATATATGAAAGACCCAAACCACATTATTGAATTAGAACCGAACGAGATAACAGAAGATTTAACGTATGAAGAGGTACCTATTAAAATATTTGAAAAGAAGGATCATATTCTACGCTCTAAAGTTATACCTCAAGTCAAAGTTTTGTGGAGAAACCACGATGTTGAGGAAATGGCCTGGGAGTTAGAATCTGAAATGAAATCAAGGTATCCTCACATCTTCGACATACCAGGTACGCACCCTAATTTCGAGGACAGAATTTTATAAGAAGAGGAGGTTGTAAGACCCCAACATTTAAAAATAAAGATTAAATTTTCTCGAAATATATTTTTGAATATTATGGTGTGGATATGATATAATGTTATAGTTGTGGGTAATATTTACAAATTTTGTAAAGAAAGCAAGTGGTTATATAATATTCGATTAGTCGAGGGAATATTCGTACGTCGGCACAATCATTGGTGGACCCCACAATGGAAGTATTGTCATAGTTAGAAAATGACAAAATTATCTTTTTATAAAAATAATGGCAAAAGTTTTACCGTTAAACTGTTGAACTACCCGGTAGTAAAAGTACAGTAATACGCGTGGTTGCATAGTAGCACACGGTATTGATTATTGATGCTTACGTGAGAAGTCACTCAGTTATACACAATTATTGCTACAGTAATTGCTGCATCATATCTCTCATATTATTGATTTAATTATTGTCACAGTATCATCTGCATAAATGTTATACTATTAAATCAATAATTGAGACTACAAAGTTATTCATATTATTATTTGCAATATTGACAATGTCTAGAAGTTCTGTCAAGAAGAGGTTTGGTCACCTAATTGCGCGCCAATAAGGAAAAATCCTTATCGGAAAGCCCCCTCTTTCCTGGGAATGACCTGGTTGTTAAATATTATGAGTTATAATATTAATGATGAATAAGTTCGTGTCGATTAAAGATGAAATTGATAGTTCCATTGTGTTGAGATTATTAGTGTTAGTATAAATCGACATCTATTTCTATAATAATGGATGTCTAGAGGTTATATTGATCAATCGGGTAATTAATAGGATAAATGAGCAATTAATTATTATTAATTTACATGCTTATAACTATGTGTTCACATGTGTATAATATTGATTCATATTCATGTACTATTAGGGGAGGTGGTGCAAGATTAATAATACTTGCATGACTAAATTAAAAATGGAGGTATAGATGAAGGTACTATACTGCAATTAGTTTTTTCAAATGATTATTGTGACGCCCCCAAAATAGGTATACATCACCTATTTTGAGTCGCCAAATACATGGTATAGAAACAAATACAACTTCAGCAATACAATTGTCGTGCAAAATACGACAACACATATACTGTGAGTTTGAATACAAATATTGTCTAATAGAGAGTATAAAAACTCAAAAGGAGTCCTCATTACAATTATTGATATACTGTTTTACAAAATAGTGAGGACTATTAAAACAACTTTCTTGAATCATCACTCCATACCCCGACTAGTTCCTACTAAATTATCTCCTCCTGAGAAGAACAATGGAACAAAAAGGAAAAGGGCAAGCTCAACTAGCCCAGTAAAGAATATTATGACTAAGATAATATACAATAAATTATCATTAGTCTTCAACAGGGAATAATCTGATAAAACATAATAGACAACAAGTTTTAGATTAACAACTGCAGCGGAAATAACAATCCATTAGAAGAGTCAAGTAGAGAAAGAATTCTACTATCTTCTAAGATTTAAAAGTCCATCATCAATATTTTATCCATATAATATCAATTAATATATATCTTGAATCAAATATTCATCTTTGCACTACAGGCCAAGATATTCATTTGTATCACCAGTTGATCATGTTCATCTCAACACCTGTTCATCTTTGCACTACAGGCTAAAAATATTAATTAGGTAATCATTCATCTTTGCGGTACAGGCCAAAGATATTCAGTTATATCATCATTTAGGACTGAGGATGATGAAAAATATTTTAAAGAAAACGAATCTAGTGAGATAAAAGAACAAATATTATGGATTCGTATTACAATTTTATCCAAGTTCAATAATACTCCATAATAACCAATTTTGAAGCAGAACTCAAAAATAAAGATCAAAGCATGGATACAATCAAAGATAGTAACCATAATAGACATCTTGGAAAAAAAGAAGAAAATTTCATTTTTCGGTGAATAGTGCCGTATTCGTAAATAGTGTCGTATGCGTGAATAGTGCCGTATACGTGAATAGTAATCTCGACACAAAAAGTTCCAAATTTGATAAAAAGTTCAGACCAATATTTTGGCATAATGATATTAAAAGAAATAATATCATTTACAATGAAAATAACATCCTTTACCTCAAAAAAACCGTACTTCTGATCGGAATATCGGTATAAGGCTGAAGGAAACTTGCATTGGTGAATAGAAACTCACAAAGTATCTAAATACTCACAAAATACGCTCGATAATATAGAAAGAGAAAGAGAGAAAACTTGTTTCTGGTGTGATTTTCAATTCTAACTTAGCCCTCTATTTATAGGAAAATGTTAGCACGCCGAAGCAGACTTGACCTGCAACCTAATGGCTTTACCTGCTACTATTCCCACCCACCACATTTGAATAAAAATTTCAGCATATTTCTCACCAACCGAAATTGGGGCCTACCAATTCTAGAATTTTTCACCAAAATGATAAATTTCGAAACTTCAACAATTTCTGAACCAGTCATCTCTTAAAATTCATAACAAATCATATGTTTATTTTTAACGGTTCAAAATTTGTGGACATATACTCAACTTATATATATATAACATATCCAAAAATCACAACGATCCAACGGTCGGATTAAAAATTATAACTCACGCAATATATCTCAAAAACACTGGTTTAATTTTTAATACCTCCATTCCGACAAAAATACTGATAAAACACCTCATAATTAACTCCTTCATTTTTAACCACAAAAAATAAATCCAACATTTATATCCACATAAAATAAATATTTCCTTATCATATGAATTAATAATTAATTATTCACAAATAATATTACAGAATCATATTTATGACAATCAGGCCGTTCCCAAGAAAGAAGGGGCTTTCCGATAAGGATTTCTCCTTATTGACGCGCAATTAGGTGACCAAACCTCTCTTTGATAGAACTTTATAGACATTGCCAATAATGCTATTTAATAATATTATTCAAATAATATGAATTATTGATCTGATAATGGGAAATACAGTGCAGTAACAATTTTTGAAACAACAATAATATAAAATATCAACGCAGTAATTATTTAATCAATAAAATAAAATATTGAACAATAACTACTGTAACAATTATTGAGTAGTGCCTTCTTACGTAAGGATCAATAATTCAACAATACTGTGCAATACCGTGTATTACTGTGCAACCACGCGTATTATTGTGGTTTAACCACTGGATATTCCAACAGTGTTAACGGTAACGACTACACCGTTATTTGTAAAAACTCAAATTTGTCGTTTCCTTCATCCGACCGTTATCCGTTATGGGGCCCACAAATGGATGCGCCGTCGTACGAATATTCCCAGACAGAAAGAATATTCCACGACCAAACTAATATTCCCCGACAACAATGAATATTTTATAACCACTTGCTTATTTTGCAAAATTTGCACATTTCACACATAACCAAAGCATTATATCAAATTAACACCTTATTATTCACAATAATAATTAGAGAAAATTTGATTTTATTTATAATAAGTTGGGGTCTTACAACCTCCCCTCCTTATGAAATTTCATCCTCAAAATTGACGTACGTATCTGGTGTTTCGAAAAGGTGAGGATACCTCGCTTTCATTTCTGATTCTAACTCCCAGGTCATTTCTTCAATAGCATGGTTTCTCCACAAAACCTTAACTTGTGGGATAACCTTCGTGCATAGAACATGCTCTTTCTTATCCAAGATCTTAACAGGTACCGCCTCGTACGTTAAATCTTCGGCTATCTCGTCTGGTTCTAACTCAATAATGTGGTTCGGGTCTTTAACATATTTATGAAGCATAGAGATGTGAAAAACATTATGAACACGAGACATGGTTGGAGATAATGCGAGTCTATATGCCACATTTTCTATTCGGTCAAGAATCTCAAATGGACCAACAAATTGTAGATTGAGCTTTTCTCTCTTCCCAAATCTTGTAACTCCCTTCCATGGTGCAACACGTAACAATACATGATCTCCAATATTAAATTTCACATCCTTTCGATGAAGATCCGGATAACTCTTTTGTCGATCCTGTGCCGTTTGTATATGTTGTCGAATCGTTTGGATCTTCTTTGTAGTTATGCGTACCAATTCTGGTCCCAACAATATTGCTTCAGCCACCTCATCCCAACATACTGGAGAATGACATTTTCTTCCATACAATGTCTCAAATGGAGCCATGCCTATACTTGCCTGATAACTGTTGTTGTAGGAGAATTCCACCAACGGTAGGTACTTATCCCAACTCCCTTTGAAATCTAGGGCATAGAGTCTTAATAGATCTTCAAGAGTTTAAATAGTCCTCTCTGATTGTTCGTCCGTTTGAGGATGGTATGCCGAACTGAATCGTAAATCTATGCCTATAGCTTTCTGCAAGCTAACCCAAAATCGTGAAGTGAATCTTGGGTCGCGATCCAAAACTATGGATACTGGCATGCCATGCAATCTCACAATTTCACTTACGTAGATACTAGCAAGACGTTCAAGGGAAACAGTCTCCCGTATAGGCAAGAAATGGGCAGACTTGGTTAATCTATCAATAATGACCTAAATCGCATCTATGCCTTGAGAAACTTTGGGAAGACCCGTAACGAAATCCATAGTAATGTGTTCCCACTTCTATTTAGGAATTTCAAGTGGTTGCAATGGACCCTTTGGTACTTGATGCTCCGCCTTTACACTTTGACAAGTTAAACACCTCGAGATAAACTCTGCGATCTCTCTTTTCATATTGCTCCACCAAAATGTATGTCGAAGATCATGATACATTTTGGTACTCTCAGGATGGATTGCAAATAGTGTGTTGTGTGCCTCATCATGATTCTATGCTTCAATTCAGAATTGTTAGGAACACAAAGTCTAGAGTTGACTCGAAGTATTCCTTCTTCATCGATTCTTGCTTCTGGAATAGAGCCTTCTTGCACTTTCTTCTTCATACGCATCAGCTCCATGTCCGTAGCTTGAGCAGCTTTAACTTTATCGATTAAAGTTGGTTCTACTCGTATGTTTGATATCATCACGTGGGTACTTGGAGCCTTCATCTCTATCTCCATCCTTTTCAAGTCATACAAAATGGACCTTTGTGTTAACAACATTGCACTCGTACTCACATATGATCTTCTACTCAATGCGTCAGCTACAACATTTGCTTTTCCAGGATGATATTGGATGGTATGATCGTAATCTTTTAACAGCTCGAGCCAACGTCGTTGCCGCATATTGAGTTCCTTTTGGGTGAAGAAATATTTGAGGCTTTTATGATCTGTATAGATCTCCACTTTATCCCCATACAGGTAGTGTCTCCAGATCTTCAAACCGAAAACAACTGCTACCAACTCCAAATCATGAGTAGGATAATTCCTCTCATATTCTTTGAGTTGTCGCGAGGCATAGGCTATGACTTTCCCATGTTGCATGAGAACACATCCTAACCCTTTGCCTGAAGCATCGCTGTAGAAAACAAATCCATCTAAACCAAATGGTATTATCAGAACAGGTGCCAAAATGAGTCTCCTCTTGAGTTCTTGAAAACTCTTCTCATAATCCTCGCTCCAACTGAGTTAACGGAGTAGCGATTTGAGAAAATTCTTCCACGAATCTCCGATAGTAACCAGCTAAGCCCAAAAAGCTACGTACTTCGGTCACCGACTTTGGTTGCTCCCAACTTTGTATGGCTTCAATCTTCGTCAGGTCGACAGATACTCTATGTTTTAACACTACGTGCCCAAGGAACGCTACTTTCTCAAGCCAAAACTCGCATTTCTTCAGCTTGGCATACAACTTGTTATCACGAAGCCTTTGCAGTACCAGCTTTAAATGGTGCTTATGATCTTCACGGCTTTTGGAATAGATGAGGATGTCATCAATAAAGACAACAACGAACTGATCCAAATATTCATTGAACACACGGTTCATCATATCCATGAAAGCAGCAGGAGCATTAGTCAATCCAAAAGACATGACTAAGAATTCATAATGCCCGTACCGAGTTATGAAGGCAGTCTTTGGAATATTCTCAGTTTTAATCTTCAGCTAATGATATCCAGAACGAAGATCGATCTTTGAAAAGAATTGTGCTCCTTGCAATTGGTCAAACAAGTCATCTATGCGAGGTAGCAGATACCAATTCTTGATAGTGTCATAATTCAATTCCTGGTAGTCGATACAAAGTCGCATACTACCATCTTTCTTCTTTATGAATAAAACAGGAGCACCCCAAGGAGATGTACTAGGACGAATAAAACTAATGTCCAACAATTCCTGAAGTTGGACCATTAACTCCTGAAGTTCAATAAGAGCCATTCGATATGGGGTTTTAGAAATGGGCTTTGTACCAGGTTCAAGGTTAATAAAGAATTCAACTTCACGTTCTGGGGGTAGACCGGGAAGTTCTTCAGGAAATACATCAGGAAATTCACTAACAACCGAAATATTATTCTAATCTGACGTATTTTTGTTCAAGTTCGTGACATGGGCTAAGAAAGCTTTATGACTTGATATGACAGTGATTGACTTTAATGGTTTGGTTGTTTGAATTCACATAATAGGTTGGTTAGGAATATGAAAACTAACAACCTTACGAATATAATGAATTTTAGCATGATGCGTGGTTAACCAATCAATCCCTAAAATCACATCAAATGCAAGAATTTTCAACGAAATAAGATCGGCAGGTAATGTGATGGTACCAACTTGAATCAAATAAGATTAATAAACAGTAGATGTAATAAAAGTTTCTTCTAACGGAGTCTCAACAGATAAGTCAAGATCTAATTTCTCCGGAGTCAAGTTTAAACGTTGAGCACGAGCAGGAGAGATAAAAGATTGGGTAGAACCGTTATCTAATAAGGTATAAACTTCACAAGAGTTTATGATTGGCTTATCCGTAATCACCTCGTTTGGGTTCCTCACGTTTTTTACAGTCACGACAAACGCCCTTCCAGGAACCACTGACTTTGACTTATCTGGGACAGCCTTTAGAGTCACCATCCCCGTTGAACTTGGTTTCACAACTAGACAATCTGTAGCTATATGACCTTCCTTTCCACAGTTATAACACACCTTGGATTGTTGTGGACAGTTTGGGATGATGTGTCCCTCTTTCCTGCATTTGTAACAAACGACCAGTGCTCGTTCTCCTCCCCTAGAAATAGTTGATGTTTGTGCTGATGTCTTCACGTTATCATTGTCGTACCTTCTCTTCTTAAAATCTCCTCTCGACTCGCTCCTTCTATTATCACGACCACGATTACCACCAGAGTGGTTACCGCTTTTGTCCGAATGTTTCCCTCCCTGCTGGTTTTCATTGCTACGATGGCTGCCGCCACCGGTATGACCCTGGTTGTGGTCCCTCGGTTGCACATAGTCATTATCCCGCTCTAATGATTGAGCCATATTTACAACATCTGAATATAAAAAAATTATGATAGATAAGATATTGCTGAATCTCGGGTTTTAGACCTCTTAGAAACATCCTCGTCATCCGTTCCTCATTCTCGACCAAATGAGGTGCAAACCTGGATAACTCTGCAAACTTCGCCTCGTACTGGGACACCGTCATGTTGTTTTGTTCCAGTTTGATAAACTCCACCTCCTTCATATGACAAATACTTTCATGAAAGTACTTGTTATTAAACAGTTTCTGAAATATTTTCCAAGACATGTTGAGTGCGGCAGGCCGGGTACGCTTCACAGACTCTCACCAGTAGTCTGCCTCACCGCGGAACATAAAGGTGGCGAATGGAACCTTCGGTTCCTCCGTGCATCCCAAGACATCGAATATCTTGGTAATTTGCTTGACCCACATTTCCGCCTTGATCGGATCCGGCTTTCCAATAAATTTGGTGGTCCCAACTCTTTGAACTTCTTGGCTATGACAAGCCGCGCATTGATATCATTTCCACCCGTATTTTCTGCACGAGTCTCCCTCGTTTAATTTTGCATGAACTGCAAAAAGCTTCTAAACATCCCATCATTCATCATTTGTTCGGTAGTGTTGTTTACAGGAAGAATATTGTCTTCCTGTTGCACGTTCCCCTGGGTGGTAATTAAAGGTGTCTCCGCGGTCTCATTCACTCCATTGTTAACATTCTCTGCTTCCATTCTCAAACACTGCCACAAAACAAGGGTTAATTGACATATCACATATTATCCCTATACTCTGACCGACCAAATAAATACAAAATAAACTTAGTCAGGTCATACTAGCGAAGGAATTCCTCATCTCTCCCCTCCTAGTTCTTGTCTCACATCTCAGCCAGGGATCATATCCCTAATCTCTGATACCAACCGTGACGCCCCCAAAATAGGTATGCATCACCTATTCTGAGTCGCCAAATACATGGTATAGAAACAAATACAACTTCAGTAATACAATTGTTGTGCAAAATATGACAACGCATATACTGTGAGTTTGAATACAAATATTGTCTAATAGAGAGTATAAAAACTAAAAAGGAGTCCTCATTACAATTATTGATACACTATTTTACAAAATAGCGAGGACTATTAAAATAACTATCTTGAATCATCACTCCATACCCCGGCTAGTTCCTGCTAAATTATCTCCTCCTGAGAAGAACAATGGAACAAAAAGGAAAATGGTGAGCTCAATTAGCCCAGTAAAGAATATTATGACTAAGATAATATACAACAAATTATCATTAGTCTTCAACAGGGAATAATCTGATAAAACATAATAGACAACAAGTTTTAGATCAACAACTGCAGTAGAAGCAACAATCTATTAGAAGATTCAAGTAGAGAAAGAATTCTACTATCTTCTAAGATTTAAAAGTCCATCATCAATATTTTATCCCTGTAATATCAATCAATATATATCTTGAATCAAATATTCATCTTTGCACTACAGGCCAAATATATTCATTTGTATCACCAGTTGGTCATGTTCATCTCAACACCTGTTCATCTTTGCACTACAGGCCAAAGATATTCATTAGGTAATCATTTATCTTTGCACTACAGGCCAAAGATATTCAGTTATATCATCATTTAGGACTGAGGATGATGAAAAATATCTTAAATAAAATGAATACAGTAAGATAAAAGAACAAATATTAGGGATTCGTATTATAGTTTTATCCAAGTTCAATAATACTCCATAATAACCAATTTTAAAGCAGAACTCAAAAATAAAGATCAAAACATGGATACAATCAAAGATAGTAACCACAATAGACATCCTGGAAAAAAAGAAAAAAATTTTATTTTTCGATGAATAGTGTCGTATTCGTGAATGGTGTCGTATACGTGAATAGTGTCGTATACGTGAGTAGTAATCCTGACACAAAAAGTTCCAAATTTGATAAAAAGTTCAGACCAATATTTCGACATAATGATATTGAAAGAAATAATATCATTTACGAAGAAAATAACATCCCTTACCTCAAAGAAACCGTACTTCTGATTGGAATATCGGTATAAGGCTGAAGAAAACTTACACTGATGAATAGAAACTCACAAAGTATCTAAGTACTCATAAAATACGCTCAATAATATAGAGAGAGAAAGAGAGAAAACTTGTTTCTGGTGTGATTTTCAATTCTAACTTAGGCCTCTATTTATAAGAAAATGTTAGCACGCCAAAGCAGACTTGACCAGCAACCTGATGGCTTTACTTGCTACTATTTCCACCCACCACATTTGAATAAAAATTCTAGTACATTTCTCACCAACCAAAAGTGGGGCCCACTAATTCTAAAATTTTCCACCAAAATGACAAATTTCAAAACTTCAACAATTTCTGAACCAGTCATCTCTTAAAATTCATAACAAATCATACATTCATTTCTAACGGTTCAAAATTTGTGGACATATACTCAACTTATATATATATATATATATATATATATATATATATATATATATATATATATAACATATCCAAAAATCACAGCGATCCAACGGTCGGATTAAAAATTATAACTCACGCAATATATCTCAAAAACACTGGTTTAATTTTTAATACCTCCATTCCGACAAAAATACTGATAAAACACCTCAACATTAACTCCTTCATTTTTAACCACAAAAAATAAATCCAACATTTATATCCACATAAAATAAATATTTCCTTATCATATGAATCAATAATTAATTATTCACAAATAATATTACAGAATCATATTTATGATAACCAGGCCGTTCCCAAGAAAGAAGGGGCTTTCCGATAAGGATTTCTCCTTACTGGCGCGCAATTAGGTGACCAAACCTCTCTTTGACAGAACTTTATAGACATTGCCAATAATGCTATTTAATAATATTATTCAAATAATATGAATTATTGATCTGATAATGGGAAATACAGTGCAGTAACAAATATTGAAACAATAATAATGTAAAATATCAACGCAGCAATTATTTAATCAATAAAATAAAATATTGAACAATAACTACTGTAACAATTATTGAGTAGTGCCTTCTTACGTAAGGATCAATAATTCAACAATATTGTGCAATACCGTGTGTTACTGTGCAACCACGCGTATTACTGTGGTTTAACCACTGGGTATTCCAACAGTGTTAACGGTAACGACTACACCGTTATTTGTAAAAACTCAAATTTGTCGTTTCCTTCATCCGACTGTTATCCGTTATGGGGCCCACAAATGGATGCGCCGTCGTACGAATATTCCCAAACAGAAAAATATTCCACGACCAAACTAATATTCCCCGACAACAATGAATATTTTATAACCACTTGTTTATTTTGCAAAATTTGCACATTTCACCCATAACCAAAGCATTATATCAAATTAACACCTTATTATTCACAATAATAATTAAAGAAAATTCGATTTCATTTATAATAAGTTGGGGTCTTACAATTATACTATTAAGTCACATGAATGAACTATTAATTCACATTATTTACTATTAGGGGAGGTGGTACAAGTTTGATAAAACTTGCATGATTAAATTAAAAATGAAGAAAAAGAGGAAGGTATTATACTATAATATTTTGAGCCTCAAAACGTGCAATTATCGAAATTATATTTTCCTATAAATAGAAGCTCATTCTTCTTTCATTTCTCACCAATTCACTAAAGCTATAGAGCAATTATTATAGAGAGAAATTATAGAGAGAAAGAAGAAGAGAAATCTGCTACATCACTATTCCATTTTCCAGTCTTCTTCTATGGTAAGGGGTATTATTCTTTCGTATTCATGAAGAGAGTTATTTTCTTTTAATACTCGTAAGGGTTGTTATTCCATTCTTTATTATTATGTTGGAATAACCTGTCTATGCGAAATACCGCATACTTGGTGAAATTCTTCTATTCCATTCTTTATTATTCTGTTGGAATAACCTGTATGTGCTGTCTATCGCATGCCTGGTGAATTCTGTTGTTATTCCATTCTTTATTATTCTGTTGGAATATCCTGTCTGTGCGAATTACGCATGACCTAGTTCCATTCTTTATTATTTTGTTGGAATATCCTGTATGTGCGGGTTACGCTTGACCTGGTTCTATTCTTTATTATTCTGTTGGAATAACCTGTCTATGTGGATTACGCACGCCTGGTGAATTCTTCTGTTATCCCATTCTTCATTATTCTGTTAGAATAACTTGTCTATGTGGATTACCGCATGCATGGTGAATGATCCTTCATATTCATTCCGTATTAAATTATGGAAATGATCTGTCTACGTGGATTATCGCATGGCGGGCAAAAATCCATTTGCGGTTTCGTATATTCTATTATACTTAGTTGGTTAAAGTTTTGGCTTCTATACTCTATGAAATTAGTGGAATATCCTTGATATTTGCGCTTCGTCCAGTATCTTTTCATGGAAATATTCTTCTGAGCATTCTTGAATTTTACTCCACAAAGAAGTATCATGTTGACAATTTAGACGTTATTGATTTCTGGATAAATTAAAATTATAAATCTTTAAAATTTATCCTTGAACTTGTTTTATTGAATTATTATGTCATTGTCATCATCCTCATGCTTATATTATGATTAAAGACATCTTTGGCTTACGTGCATAGATGAACTTGGTATGATTATGACCAGGGATTATTCGGTGTAATCATGACCGTAATATGACGAATGATGTGGTAAAAGTCCTCATGGGCCTGTAGTTCATTGATGGACAGTTGTTGGTATAATCATGACCATTGATGATTACATGAATATCCTTGGCTGTGATGCAGGGATGATTCGATTTTATTTATTAAGCTGAGTCTCAGCGATAAAGTTGATGAAAAACTTTTTAAATCATAGAAGATAGTAGATTTTATGCTCTACTTGACTCTTCTAATGGATTTCTTATTTCGCTGCAGTTAAACTTGTTGTCTATTATATTCTATTAGTTTAACATTGTTGAAGGGTAATGATAATTTATTCTGCATTATCTTAGTCATAATATTTCTTACTTAGCTAGTTGAGCTCACCATTTCTTTCACTGTTCTCTTCAAGAAATCAGAATATAGCCGGGACTAGTCGGGAAACGGAGTGGCGGTCCGGATGATAGCATTAGTAGTCCTCACTATTCTGTTAAATAGTGTGACAATAAATGTACCGAGGACTCCATTGAGTGTGGATATTAACTAGATGACAATATTCTTATTAAAACTCTTAGATTATGTTTTGTCGTATTTTACACGACTATTGTATAATTAAGTTATATTTAAATTTTGTACCATATATTTTGCGACTCAAGATGGGTGATGTATACCAGTTTTGGGGGCGTCACATTCCTACTTACAAAGATTTTGTCCCAAGAATCGAAGACACAGATTAAACAAATAACTCAGTCCCACCACCCAAATCTGTCCATTATCACCCAAATCGCATCGCATCTTCTCTAAGTAGTTAGAAGACCCACCACAAAATTCATTGTGATGTGTTCCCACTTCTATTCCGATATTTCACACGGTTGGAGTAATCCTCTTGGTCTTTGATGTTAGGCCTTGACTCTTTCACATGTCAAGCATTTCGCGACACATTCTGTGATATCTCTTTTCATGTTTGGCCACCAAAAATGACGTCGTAAATCTTGATAAATCTTCGTACTTCCTGGATGATTCGAGTATCTTAAGTTATGAACTTCGGTCAACATTTTTCTTTAATATCTGGTACTGCAGGAACCCAAATTCTTCCATCGAATCTTAGTAACCCTTCAGTGGTGATCTTGTATTTCACATTACTACCCTCAACCACTTTCTCTTTGATTTTCCCACATTCTTCATCTTATAGTTGATCATTCTTAACTTTGTTCACCAAAGTTGGAATAGTTTCTATTTGGAATAGTCGTTCATCGGATTCTTTTGGAAATTTTATTTCTAACTCTAGCTTTGTCATTGCTGAAATAAGCTCCTCTTGAGTGGTTATCAGCATCAACTTTTCCCGACCTTTCCTTCTTAAAGCATCTGCAACCACATTTGCCTTGCTCGGATGATAAAAGATCTCACAATCGTAATCTTTTATTAATTTCATCCATCTCTTTTAACGCATGTTCAGGTCCTTCTGAGTGAAAATATACTTCAGACTCTTATGGTCTGTGTAAATTTCACACTTTTCTCCATAGAGATAGTGTCTCCATATCTTTAGAGCAAATACTACTATAGCCAACTCTAAATCATGAGTCAGATACCCTTTCTCGTAGTCCTTCAGTTATCTTGATGCATATGCAATAACCTTTTCATTCTGCATAAGAACACAACCCAATCCTTTATGTGAGGCATCACTATACACCACAAAGTTTCCTGTATAATCTTGTAATGACAACACAGGTGCCACACTCAACTTCTTCTTCAAGTCTTGAAAACTTTCTTCACACTTCTCCGTCCAAACAAATTTTACAGCTTTTCTTGTCAAATTTGTTAACGGAGTGGCTATCTTGGAAAAATCTTGAATAAACCGTCTATAATAACCGGCCAGTCCCAAGAAACTCCTCACCTCCGAAGGTGTCCTTGCTTGTTCCCAATTGATTACGGCTTCAACTTTTGATATATCCACTGAGATTCCGTCTTTGTCAATCACATGCCCCAGAAATTGTACACGATCTAGCCAAAATTCACACTTGGAGAATTTTTCTTACAACTTTTCTTTTCTTAGTATCTCCAACGTCAAATGTAAATGTTCCACGTGTTCTTCTTGAGATTTGGAGTATACCAAGATGTCATCGATAAATACCACCACAAACTTTTCTAAGAATGGTTTAAACACCTTGTTCATCAAATCTATGAATGCAGCAAGGGCATTGGTCAAACCAAAAGACATCACCAGAAACTCGTAATGTCCATACCGAGTTCTGAATGCAGTTCTAGGTATGTCCTCCATACTTACCTTTAGTTGATGATACCCACTTCTCAAATTTATTTTCGAGAATTATCTAGCACCCTTCAATTGATCAAAAAAGTCATCTATTCTTGACAACGGATATTTACTCTTAATAGTGACTTTGTTTAATTCCCCATAATCAATGCAAAGACGCATTGACCTATCCTTCTTCTTCACGAATAACATTGGTGTTCCCCACGGTGATACGCTCGGCTGAATGTATTTCTTGTCTAACTGCTCCTGCAGTTGTACCATCAGTTGCTTCATCTCTGCCGGAGCCATTCTGTACGGGGCCTTCCATATTGGAGCAGTTTCTGGCGCTAAGTCGATCATGAACTCAATCTCTCTGTCAGGCAGAAGTCCTGGAAAATCCTCCGGAAACACATCTACAAATTCCCTAATCGCTGGTTTCTCTTCCAGTTTACACCCTTCTTTTGAGTATCGACTATGTAAGATAAATAACCAACACAACCTTGACTCAACAACTTCTTGGCCTGCATAATCGTCAGACATCTCACATGTCTAGGTGATTTACTACCACAGAAAACTACCTTTGACAGATTCATAAGGTTTACACATTTCTTTTGGCAATCAATCACCGCTCCATAATTGAACAGCCAATCCATTTCCAAAATAACATCAAACTCTCCAAGTTTTATCGGGATTAAATCTACCCTCATGACATTTCCCTTAATGTTCACCCTACAATTCTTATATATTAACCTAACATGAATTACTTCTTTATTCACAATTTTTATGTTTAAAGGGAAATTCAATTATTCACTAGGAAATCCTAACCTCTTAGCAAATTCATCATATATAAATGAGCAAGTAGCACCCAAATCAAATAATACATAAGTATCAATATCATTGATTGGGACAATACCAGACACAACATCCTTTGATTGCACAGCATCTTACATAATCATGTTGAAGGTTCTAGCTGTGACGAACGAGATTTTGTAATTTAATTTTAATATTTATTGAATTAAATAAATATTTTTCGATGATTTAATTATTAGATTAAATAATTAATTGATGAAGTTGTGGTAGATTAATTTAATTGATGAAGTTGTGGTAGATTAATTTAATTATATGTGTTATGTTTATTAAATTAATGTGGAGAAGTTTTATTATTCAAATTATGTAAATATGTGAGCTTATTTAATTAAATGAAATATTTAATAAGCATAATGTTATTTTAATAATTAATTAGAGATTTAATAATTTGACATAATTAATTAATGAGAAAATTAATTATGTTATTATGTGAACTAATGAGAAATTATTATATTTTATTCAAATTAAATTAAATAAGATATTTGATTTATTGTGTAATTGGGTGTGACATGATTTAAATTATAGTATAAGAGAATCATTAAATTAAATGGTTTGGAGCCTATTATTGCCAGTCAAACGAGGCCCTAATAAAAGTTAGTAGCAGTTAACCCATGATGGGTTAACTAACCACCACAACTGCGCTCAGTTTCCTTTTAATAAAATTATTACGTCTTATTTTTCATTTGTTTGCCAAGTCTGGAAAAATAGTAAGAGAGAATTTGAGAATTTGGTAAAGAAAATTTGAGAATTTGAGAATTTGTGAAGGAGATTGAGAGTGAGTGATTGAAGAAGCATCTGAGCCTACTAATCGACACTCTGCGCTTTGGGTAATTTCTTCAACCCAGTTTTTATTTACGTTGTTTAAGTTTTATAAGAAAATGGCTTTCAAGTTCTGTAAAATCTCTATAATTGAAAAAGGAGTAAAGATTATGTGTTAATATGTTAGTATATCATATTTTACTATATATCGTATAATTCCATAGCATCAGTTTCATAAAAACATATTGTAGATAGTTTGTTGAAAGTTATATAGTATGAAATATGGCCATATGGCCCTTACATGCAATTTCAATACGTTAATCATAAGTTGTATCATAAATTTACACTTAAATGTAATTATGCATGTTAAAACGAAGAAAAAAAACATCAAATGAACAGATTTGGTGTTATAACGAAACCGTAGTGTTGATTTTCATATTTTGTGTTCAAAACTTTCGAAAATATGAAGAACAGTAAATTACATGTTTTAATTTTGCAAATTATGTGTTTTAACATGTTAAAATCATGCTAGAAGGGTTAAGTACTAGTTATGTGTATAAAATAATGTCTGAGTATGTCTAATTTCATGTATGAATTAAGAAATTAGTAGAAATTAGCATGTTCTGCAATTTTCGCGAACTGCGGGTTCTGAGTCTGGTTTGCCACGCCGCAACGCCAGATGCAGGCACAAGAATCGAGCCGCAACGCGAGCCACGCCGCAGCGCCAGTAACCTGGCCGCAGTGCGAGCCACGCCGTAGCGCCGAGACTAGGCGTAATGGTGGCGCCGCAGCGCCACTCTACAGTCTGTTCAAGAATGAGCATTTTAGTGGTTTTATTTTAGGGTCTGTGATAGTAAACCTAAACCAATGTACATAAAAATATGTTAGACGTATAATGAGATGTTAAAATAGATTCTTAACATGTCAATAACGCATTTAAGTATGGATTGAATTATGGAATGCATAGTTAGCTTATTGTGCATATAGTGTGTTAGTTCCCAGTAAGTATAATATAGATCTAGAAGGGGGGTTGAATAGATCCTTTTTAATTTCAAATACTTTTCTGGTTTATTTTGTATTGCTCATGAATTAGCATATGACAAACATAAGAATCTTTTCAAGCACAGCGGAATAAGTAAAAGATCCCCTTCATTGATATATTCATAATCAGACATACATTGTTCATAGAGTTAATTCTGTAGTAAGCAGTTAAAATATATATAGCAATTATAGCAGTTAATGTACATAATGTAAATAACATAAAGTAAAAGACACAAGGGGTTTTAAGTGGTTCAGAGACTCAAGTTCCTAATCCACTCTTCTGCTTTCAACATGCAGGATTTCCACTAAGGAATGGCAGCACCCTGAATCACTAAGATTCCTTCAAGGCCAGTAGCCTTGAGACTTCAGTTCACTAATAACTCTTCAAGGCTAGCAGCCTTGGAACTTGTGATGTCCCCAAATCCGACTCTCTTCCAACCCGACATATGGTGCTCCACAGTGCTACAGTTCACACAAACATTCAATTGAAATGCCTCAAAAGAACGAATATGTCTTATATATTTTCAAAAACAATACTACCATCCCCTAGGTTCTTTATAACCGTTACATTTGTTCTTGTCATAATATTAAATATTATCATTACAAACCTATACTATTACATAGGTAATCTACAAGTTCGCTTTAGCCATCTCATTATCTTTGTTGAATCCTTCAGTCCATTCGGTCTAAGCTGCATTCAAATGGTTCAAGCAAGAGTGAGCATAACAAGCTCAGCAAGTACAACAATTTCATTTAAAAAGCATGCTTGAAACATAGGAATCGTATATCTTCAATAACTGGATAATAGTTATGAAGTACTATCAATAATTCAAAATAGCGTTCCTTTTTCTTTCAAAACATTTTATCATGACAATATTCAATAAAACACCAATTATGGTCCAAGACCATGAGTGTTTCATAATTTCTTTGAAAAGGACAACCCAGCACGAAGTCCGTAAGTCCGGCATAGCTTACGAGCACTTCTAGGTGATCAGCCTATAGTACTCTATGTTGATCAACACTACATCCATTAAACGTGTATATGTTTAAGTTGTGACAACCTCAAATGCCCATCGAATACTCTATGAAAGTACATTTGTTTATTCATATTCAGGCTTACCTTGAATCCGTACCAAACAATTGGCGTAGGATAGCGTTAGCAATTCTATATTGAAAGACTTGTAAACAGTTCAATCAATCTATCAAGATTAGTCTAGCCGAGTTAAAACTGGCATCAACTCTTTCTTTAAAACCCTAGATTCATCTCATAACTTGAATCATTTGAAAACTTGGCTAACACGAAGGTTAGACAAGCGTTTAAGAAAAACTTACCTTCAGCGTCTGCTACAGTATAATTACGTTTCCCTTTGAGTCCTTACGGTCTCTACAACATATAATCACATAACATACCACATTTAGGTCATGAATGAACATACATATTCCTAAAGAATCTTACCCTTCTTCTCAATCTAATCCCATATTAGATTTGTTATTATTGGTTCCGGCTTTCCATCGTTCTTTTACATCGTTCTTACCAACTTCTGTCTCTTCTATAACTTAAGTGAAATTATTTCATTAATACAACTCGTTTTGAGTTAAACAACATTCATCACGGCTTACTAACGTCCTTACGTTATTAATCGAAACTCGATCGTCGATGGTTATGTACGCTTATTGTACATCATTCCTGTTTACATTCAATTAACTTTCTTTAACTCTAAGTGATCACACTTGAGGTTTAGTTATGACTTAACAATGTTTTATTAAGTCCGTTAGTTTATTGCTAAATAATTTCCCTTCATCCTCTACTTGAAACCCTTCTTTTCTGCCTATGTTTTAAGGCTGGCGCTGCGGCGCCAGTGTTACATTATGGTGTCATGCTACGGTGCCACCTATTAGGGTTTGGAGACCGTACTCGGCGCTGTGGCGCGAGTCCCTTTGTTACTTGTCGCACTGCGGCGCGAGTTTGCAGGGGACTATGGCCACTTTGGCACTGCGGTGCTGGACTTTTGGCTTGGAGTCGCGCCGCGGCGCGGACTCTGAGCCTCAAAAATTGTTGACAGATTTTTGACTTAGTGAGATTCCCAGGCTCGTAAATTCTTCGTTATAAGTCTGAATTGGCTCATTCAAGATCCTACAGTTCACAAATTACAAACTCTACGCGCTCATGCAAGAATTTTATCTATTCGACTTCGTTTGCTAAAATTTCATTAGTCCATTTTTAACGAAAACGATAAACGTTCGTGAACGTTCAACGCTCGTTTCTTCATTCTAAGTCGGAATCCGACCATTTTTGAGTCCACAACTCTATAATGCCAAATAAGACTTGTCTCCATTGAAAACCAACGTTTCTAAACTCAATATCAAAATTCGACTTCTATTTCGAGAATTTCACGAATTCGACGATTGTCGTCTAATCGTGTGAATTCTGGCGAAACTTCGTTTACTTAAGATTTGTTTTTCATTTAAAAAGGATTCAATCCATCATACTTGTGACAACCCGAGAATTTAGATAATTATTAAAATCCTAAAGTAATAGATTAAAGGTTATAAGATGAACCTAGACAGAAAATAAGTGTATGGAATTGACGTTTCTGTGAAGGAATTTTAAAGATTTCAAAATTTTTAAGACAAACCTATATGGTTTCTTAATTGAATGAGAATAAAAAATATGGGTTACAAAATTCCAAAACCTTAGAAATGAATTGATATGTATTTGAATGAATATCTATAATAAGGTATTATGATACCTGTAAAATTTGATGTGAATTAAATAGTGTAAGAAATGTTATGCTAATATAGGTGAAATTTTATTAAGGAGATAAGATTTCACATGAAGAGATGTTATAAGGTTAAACGAAGATGAGTATATGTATAGAAATATATATACTTAGTAAGGTGCTATATATATTTTAGCAAGAGGAATGATGAATTAAGTTAATGATATAAGGATCAAGATAAAACTATGTTAGTAATTAACATAGCTTGAACGTTGGCCTTGAATGGTAAATAAGAAGATAAATAAGTTTAAAGTCGTTAGTTAATACGATTAGCAATAAGAAGGGAGTAATTTAAAACTCAAAATTTGAGTTAGAGATAGAATTTTGAAGCATGGACTGCTCGGTTACGTCCGGAACGTTAAGTTTAGTCAAAATGGACAGTAAACACAAAATGTGTAACGGTTGACTTTTGGTCAAAGTCAACAGTTGACTTTTTATGGAGAAAAGTCAAAATTAGTGTGAGAAGTGAATTATGTGTATGATTTAATAAAGAATAAGTCTGGGCAGACATGAAAGTTGGACCGGAAAATTGGACCGGTCCAATTTTTATTTTTTTTTTTTTTTTTTTTTGCTAGTGACCCTTAAAAAATGTATAGTATTTATTCCAACAGGAATTTTTACAAAATATAGTGTTTTAGGTGTAATTTGGATACATATATAAATACAGGGTTATACAGTCTGTATAACCCTGTATTTGTATATGTATCCAAATTACACCTAAAACACTATATTTTGTAAAAATTCATGTTGGAATAAATACTATACATTTTTTAAGGGTCACTAGCAAAAAAAAAAAAAAAAAAAAAATTGGACCGGTCCAATTTGCCGGTCCAACTTTCCTGTCCGCGTAGCATTACTCTTTAATAAATATACATTATATAATGTAAATACATTTATTTTGTATATAAAAGTGAATTAAGAATTAAGTTATGTAACCTATATATATATATATATATATATATATATATATATATATATTAGGTATGATAATTAAATAACCTAAGAGGTTATAATATGGGAAAATATTAGTATATAAATATATATACTAACATTAAGATATTTATTTTATATATCTCAACTAATTAATTTTATAATCAAGTCTAATTGGGTTATGAAATTAGGAAGGCATAAGTGAGGAATTTATTTTCTAGTGTGAGAAATAAAAACCCGAATTAAATGATAAAGGTAGAATGGAATAGAATTAAAAGTATTGGACTTTAATGATATCATAGCCCAATAATTTAAATAGAGTCCAAGAGAATTAAATTTAATGGCTAAGGAGGTTATATTATTTAAACAAGTCCAATTAATTGTTTAATCATGTGACTTGTGGATAAAGTGACTAAGGGTGATTAAATTATTTAATCCAGCCTAATATATTATGTATGTGACAAGTATTATAATGACCCAATTTAATTAGGGTTGAAAGCCCAAGTTAGTTTTGTTAGTAAGTAAAACAAGTAAATTGGTAGTTCAATGGGAATAATTTAGGACCCAAACTAAGCCCACTTGTGGGAGAATAATAATATTAAAAATTATATTAAGTTAAGAGATATATTTTTATTATCTCAAGATATTAATTTTATAACTTAATTAAAACAGGTTTGATTGGGTTATAAAAATTTAGTGTACTAGAGTAATGATTTAAATTCTAAATATTTGAAATAGATACCCTAATTAAATATTTAGGTTGGGATAAGATGGAAAGGTTTGGACTATGTTAATTTTACATGACCCAAAGGATTAATTTGAAAGCCCAAAAGATTAAACTAGTATCCCAATTAAGGAAGGGCATATTGGGCAATTGTATATTAGAAATAATAATAATAACAAAATGTGGCCATAAGAAGGCCACATGTGCCGAATTTGTAAGGAAAAAAAACAATCGGCAAATTAGAAGGGTAAGAAGATAAGAAGAGAAAGAGAGAAAGAGAAAGGGAGAAAAAAAGAACGGGAAAAGAGAGAAGTCGAGAGGAAGAGAAGGGGAAGAGGGCGGTAGCCCTTGGAGGAGATGGGGAGGAGAGGGAAGATCCTCCATGGATGGAAGTAGAAAAAGAAGCAAATGTATATCACTAAATTGATTCTTTCTTCCTAAGCTTGATTCTCTTTATTTTTTTTTTATTTTTTTTTTGATTTGATGAAAGGGGTTTTTTGATTTGGATGTTCAAATACCTAAGATCTATGTGTTTTTCATGGATTCAAGTATGGATCTACCTATTTTGGGTGTTGATTTGGTTGGAAACCAAAAGAAAAGAAAAATTAATTTTTCTAGTTTAGAAATCCTAAATTTCTATTTACTTTGAACATCCACCGTTTTAAATCTATAACTCCTTTTTGCGATCCGTCAAAGAGGGGTGCTAGATATATGTGTTTACTAGTTAACCCAAGTGGTAGTACTCAAAAATGTTGAGTTTTAATGGTGTAGTGGCTGTGGAAGCCAAAACAGTCCCGATTTTTGGAAAGAAAACTGGACTGTTTTGGACCAGTCAGAAATGGGGACATTTTCGTCCACTTTTTTACTTTAAAAATTCTGGAAAAATTTGGGGTGTTAATATCAGTAGATATGCAGGTTGTGTAAAAATTTGAGAATTTTTGGTCATACGGTTTGAGAGTTATGGATTTTACGGTGGATGACTATTTTTATGAAGTCACCCGAATAACTCTCTGTGTATAAGTCCAAAAATTACAAAATTTTTACTGGAAGTACATGGTTATAGCAGGATCATACTGTGTAAATTTCAGAATTTTTAGAGTTAATCTCGATTTATGAAAAATCGGGGAATATTTAGCTATTATGGACTATTTAAATATAGTAAATATATTTTAAAAATTTCGGGAAAAATATATGTTTAATATAGAACTATATTCTATCAAATCCTGGAAAAGAAATATTTTTGGAACTGATTTGATATTTTTCATCTAAATAATGAGAAATGGATAAATGGATTTAATTATATATATGATGTTCAAAAATATGAAAAATACGATTTTATGACTTGAGACCCTTGAGCATGGTTTATGAAGATTTTGATGAAGTTTTGGGTCGGGTGTGAAGTATTATGATGTTTATGGCATTATAGAATGATTTAATACATTATTTGGTAATGTGCAAATAATTATAATAAATTGTTTATAAGTTTAGTAAATGATTAAAATATTATTAAAATATTAATAATATTAGATTATGATATTCTTAAGTGATTGATAACATTGGGATTAAAGTGTTATTAAATCATTAATTTAAAATATTATTTAATGATTAATAATAATTATTTAATATGTGCGAAGGATTTAGAATCCAGCTTGCTGGATTGAAGGATTTTAAGAATCTAGTTTGCTGGATTGAAGGATTTTAAGAATCTAGCTTGCTGGATTGAAGGATTTTTAGGATCCAGCTTGCGGGATTGAAGGATGTAGAATCTAGCTTGCTAGATTAAAGAAATTATGAATCCGGACTTGCTGGATTAGAAATATGTTGAATCCAGGTCGCTGGATTTGGAATCCAATTTGCTGGATTAGAATTTTGATTGCTAGAATTAAAATCCAGGTTGCTGGATTAATATTTGACTCATTAGAGTATAAAGAAGAACTTATAATGTATAAGATTAGAGTGTTAAATCATAATGAATATGATATAATGATTAAAGAATTATCAACGGACAATAATAGTAATGATGTGAAGGTGGTATTTAATATTTGATTTTTGTGATGAAGTGTTAGATAATCCTACGGATAAAGTAGTTGTATTATGAGATAAAATGTTTTATGCTAATGAAAAGATCAATCTTATAATTGATAGGTCTTTCATGAGAGATTAAATTAGATTGCTTAGCGGTAATCAGCGGTACAGGCAAGTTTTTCCTTAACTCAAACTTGAGTTGTATGTTCAAAGCATGTTAATGAATAATTGTTTTTGATTATTCGCGTCTATATTGATTATTGATTCGCACGTTGTGCATATTGTAAATGTTCATCAGGTATGAAAGGCTGGTCACCTTCATTACCATTTGGTTCAGTTAATCTGATCGTGTTCATTATTGACCATTCATTTTTATTGACTTAGTCTTTCAGCTAAGAAAATTTGTTTATGCTCTTTCACACTGTTTATATTGTTGAAAGTTAGCCAGCTTATTGTTCAATTCTTTCAATCATGATATATCCTCAATTAAACTTATGCTTGCTGGGCAAATTTGATGCTCACCCTTGCTATATCATGATAAAAAATTTGAGATTAAGATGAAAGCTCGAGTAAAGACAAAGGCAAAGGCAAAGTCCAAGATTAAGCTATTATACAGTTAGAACTATTAAATTTGCTAATGCAAATATTAATGTAAATCTTCTAAGTTATTGAAGGTATGTATTAAGTTAAGGTTGTAGACCTTGGGGTTTATGTTGTAAAAGTTTAATGTATAAACAATTTAAGTTTATATCTTCCGTAATAGTTATAGAAATAGTATACCAGATCCTTGGTGATTAGGACCGGGATTTGGGGATGCTACAGTTGGTATCAGAGCTGTAGGTTATAAATCTTAGGTAGGGATACCTTAGGCTATAACCGCGGAGATGATGATAAGGAATAAATTCAGATCGAGTTTAAGGGATAAGAGATGAATTTAAGAAATTCATCATTAAAGTAAAGAGGAAGATAAATAAGATTCAAAGAAGAATCTTGAAGAGCTATAAGGATAAGAATCCGGAGTTACCTGACTCCAGTAATAGAGATGAAAAGTGATAATAAATAGACTATGTCTATAAGATGAGAAGTGTTAATAAAATCATAATATAATATTATTAAAGAAAAGAATAAGAAGATCGTAAAATAAAACGATCGTAAGTATAAGGAGAAATGATTACGAAATAAGATCAAGACGTGATCAGATTAAATCGTTGAATAACATAAGATATGTTAAGTGATTGGTATGATATAGCTTGACGCTATAAAGAGAATGTACTATGAAATGGTGCAATGTAAACTCAGAAAAGAGTGGTAAATATTAAGATGCGGATTAAAGAAAATTTGTATTAAGAAAAGAGAAAGTTAGAATGGTGTGGGATTTCAATTGAGGACTCATATCAGCAGCTGAGTTGTATGATTCCTTGTATGGGCGGAGAATTTGTACTTGGTTTTAGAATCACTTAGCCTCCTGGTCGATATAGTGGTTAGGTTGACCAATTCTTTGTATGGGCAGTGAATTGTTCGCTTAGCTTCCTATATTGATTAGTGGCCGAGTTTGATTTGACAACCACTTAGTTTCTGGTATTGATAATCATTGGAACCTAATGTCGCACTATTTGTTATATGCATGTGGATAAGGTGATTCTTTTCTCATGTGTATAACGAATAGGTAGAGAATATAAGGTTAAGTACGAGTTCTTAAAACTCATACTTATGGTACGTTCGTGACTCATAATTATATGAAATACTTATGAACCCCTCAACAAATGGACGCCAAAGGTCTGACTAGGACAAGTTCTTAAACTCATATGATTGTGGAAAGTTCCTGAACTCATAATGTGTGGTAAGTTTGATGAACTGGGTATAGGAAAGTTGTGAATGGAGCATTGAGGATTATAGGAATAGATAGATCTATTAAGCAATGGATCATTAGAGAAAGTGAAGTTGATGGTGGAAGTATAGGTATTCCAAATCTTCTAGCTATGCTAGACTTCGAAGTTTTTGACATCAAGCTAAATTCGCACTGATGTGCCTTTCGAAATAAAATGAATTTTTGTTATCCTCAACACATGGTGACAAGTGTGTAGGTGTGAACTTCGTACCAATAACACATCGTTACCTGTTATGGCATGATGACACCAAAGATGATTTTTAAAGATTTTTGAACGGTTTAAAGAGGAGTCTATGCTAATTGGTTCGGCTAGACAAAAATGATTTGAGATGTCAATATGTATTTTTATATCATTAATGCATCATGCAACCTGGTGCAAAGATGATAAAAATGATGGAGTTATCAATGCAGAATTACTTAGTCTCGGATGTGATCTAAAGATCGTCAGCCCACTATAGTATGATGTAGTATGACAAAGTCACAAAATGACGGAATCCTCAAACGGACTGTAAATACAGTGTGGTATCATGACGTCAAAATGATTTTAAGAATTGTAAAGAAAATTTATTGCCAACTAAATTTGGCTAGCAATGTTTCAATTGAAATTCGAATTATTGATGTGTGTCTAAGCTATTTGATTCAGCTAGACAAATGTTTATGAAATTCAAAGTATTCTTTGAAAGCTTATGTCGAACCAAATTATTTTGGTACGAAATCTTATGATGAGACTGAGGTGAACAACCCTGAAAATGGGGATATACTAATTGGATAAAATACTCTAATCTAAGAACGCATATAGTCGTTCCGATTACTAAGGTACAACAGACTGATCCTCTAAAGTACCCGCATTGGTAGTTTACCTTCTTTGTGATTGTAAACATACCAAATATAAAATATTTCAAAGGTAGAGTACCTTTCTTTCGTAATTGAAAGAGGTAGCAGGTAGAAATGCCCCTAAAGCTCAAAGTTCATGGTTTTTATGATCCCTCAGACAGATATGAATTTTTTAAACTCTTTAGAGTAATGTTGTGGTAGAAGGTGATGATGGATATGAAATATTGTGAACTCGTTGCGTACGAGTAAGAATCTGATATGATTGAGTAAAGGTTATTATGACAACCTAGTTTTGCTAAATGTTTAGAAGATGTAAACTCCTAGCGAGTAGTTATGTTGACCAAGAGAATAAGCACATATTAGTATACTTTAATTTCGGGGACGAAATTCTTAGAAGAAGGGGTGAATGTGACAACCCGAGAATTTAGATAATTATTAAAATCCTAAAATAATAGATTAAAGGTTATAAGATGAACCTAGACAGAAAATAAGTGTATGGAATTGACGTTTCTGTGAAAGAATTTTAAGGATTTCAAAATTTTTAAGACAAGCCTATATGGTTTCTTAATTGAATGAGAATAAAAAAATATGGGTTACAAAATTCCAAAACCCTATAAATGAATTGATATGTATTTGAATGAATATCAATAATAAGGTATTATGATACCTGTAAAATTTGATGTGAATTGAATAGTGTAAGAAATGTTATGCTAATACAGGTGAAATTTTATTAAGGAGATAAGATTTCACATGAAGAGATGTTATAAGGTTAAACGAAGATGAGTATGTGTATACAAATATATATACTTAGTAAAGTGCTATATATATTTTAGCAAGAGGAATGATGAATTAAGTTAATGATATAAGGATCAAGATAAAACTATGTTAGTAATTAACATAGCTTGAACGTTGGACTTGAATGGCAAATAAGAAGATAAATAAGTTTAAAGTCGTTAGTTAATACGATTAGCAATAAGAAGGGAGTAATTTAAAACTCAAAATTTGAGTTAGAGATAGAATTTTAAAGCATGGACTGCTCGGTTGCGTCCGGAACGTCAAGTTTAGTCAAAATAGACAATAAACACAAAATGTGTAACGGTTGACTTTTGGCCAAAGTCAACAGTTGGCTTTTGGTCAAAGTCAACAGTTGGCTTTTTATGGAGAAAAGTCAAAATTAGTGTGAGAAGTGAATTATGTGTATGATTTAATAAATATACATTATAAAATGTAAATACATTTATTTTGTATATAAAAGTAAATTAAGAATTAAGTTATGTAACCTAATATATATATATATATATATATATATATATATATATATATATATATATATATATATATATTATGTATGATAATTAAATAACCTAAGAGGTTATAATATGAGAAAATATTAGTATATAAATATATATACTAACATTAAGATATTTATTTTATATATCTCAACTAATTAATTTTATAATCAAGTCTAATTGGGTTATGAAATTAGGAAGGCATAAGTGAGGAATTTATTTTCTAGTGTGAGAAATAAAAACCCGAATTAAATGATAAAGGTAGAATGGAATAGAATTAAAAGTATTGGACTTTAATGATATCATAGCCCAATAATTTAAATAGAGTCCAAGAGAATTAAATTTAATGGCTAAGGAGGTTATATTATTTAAACAAGTCCAATTAATTGTTTAATCATGTGACTTGTGGATAAAGTGACTAAGGGTGATTAAATTATTTAATCCAGCCCAATATATTATGTATGTGACAAGTATTATAATGACCCAATTTAATTAGGGTTGAAAGCCCAAGTTAGTTTTGTTAGTAAGTAAAACAAGTAAATTGGTAGTTCAATGGGAATAATTTAGGACCCAAACTAAGCCCACTTGTGGGAGAATAATAATATTAAAAATTATATTAAGTTAAGAGATATATTTTTATTATCTCAAGATATTAATTTTATAACTTAATTAAAACAGGTTTGATTGGGTTATAAAAATTTAGTGTACTAGAGTAATGATTTAAATTCTAAATATTTGAAATGGATACCCTAATTAAATATTTAGGTTGGGATAAGATGGAAAGGTTTGGACTATGTTAATTTTACATGACCCAAAGGATTAATTTGAAAGCCCAAAAGATTAAACTAGTATCCCAATTAAGGAAGGGCATATTGGGCAATTGTATATTAGAAATAATAATAATAACAAAATGTGGCCATAAGAAGGCCACATGTGCCGAATTTGTAAGGAAAAAAAACAATCGGCAAATTAGAAGGGTAAGAAGATAAGAAGAGAAAGAGAGAAAGAGAAAGGGAGAAAAAAAAGAACGGGAAAAGAGAGAAGTCGAGAGGAAGAGAAGGGGAAGAGGGCGGTAGCCCTTGGAGGAGATGGGGAGGAGAGGGAAGATCCTCCATGGATGGAAGTAGAAAAAGAAGCAAATGTATATCACTAAATTGATTCTTTCTTCCTAAGCTTGATTCTCTTTATTTATTTTTTATTTTTTTTTTGATTTGATGAAAGGGGTTTTTTGATTTGGATGTTCAAATACCTAAGATCTATGTGTTTTTCATGGATTCAAGTATGGATCTACCTATTTTGGGTGTTGATTTGGTTGGAAACCAAAAGAAAAGAAAAATTAATTTTTCTAGTTTAGAAATCCTAAATTTCTATTTACTTTGAACATCCACCGTTTTAAATCTATAACTCCTTTTTGCGATCCGTCAAAGAGGGGTGCTAGATATATGTGTTTACTAGTTAACCCAAGTGGTAGTACTCAAAAATGTTGAGTTTTAATGGTGTAGTGGCTGTGGAAGCCAAAACAGTCCCGATTTTTGGAAAGAAAACTGGACTGTTTTGGACCAGTCAGAAATGGGGACATTTTCGTCCACTTTTTTACTTTAAAAATTCTGGAAAAATTTGGGGTGTTAATATCAGTAGATATGCAGGTTGTGTAAAAATTTGAGAATTTTTGGTCATACGGTTTGATAGTTATGGAGTTTACGGTGGATGACTATTTTTGTGAAGTCACTCGAATAACTCTCTGTGTACAAGTCCAAAAATTACAAAATTTTTACTGGAAGTACATGGTTATAGAAGGATCTTACTGTGTAAATTTCAGAATTTTTGGAGTTAATCTCGATTTATGAAAAATCGGGGAATATTTGGCTATTATGGACTATTTAAATATAGTAAATATATTTTAAAAATTCCGGGAAAAATATATGTTCAATATAGAACTATATTCTATCAAATCCCGAAAAAGAAATATTTTTAGAACTGATTTGATATTTTTCATCTAAACGATGAGAAATGGATAAATGGATTTAATTATATATATGATGTTCAAAAATATGAAAAATACTATTTTATGACTTGAGACCCTTGAGTATGGTTTATGAAGATTTTGATGAAGTTTTGGGTCGGGTGTGAAGTATTATGATGTTTATGGCATTATAGAATGATTTAATGCATTATTTTGTAATGTGTAAATAATTATAATAAATTGTTTATAAGTTTAGTAAATGATTAAAATATTATTAAAATATTAATAATATTAGATTATGATATTCTTATGTGATTGATAACATTGGGATTAAAGTATTATTAAATCATTAATTTAAAATATTATTTAATGATTAATAATAATTATTTAATATGTGCGAAGGATTTAAAATCCAGCTTGCTGGATTGAAGGATTTTAAGAATCTAGTTTGCTGGATTAAAGGATTTTAAGAATCTAGCTTGTTGGATTGAAGGATTTTTAGGATCCAGCTTGCGGGATTGAAGGATGTAGAATCTAGCTTGCTATATTAAAGGAATTATGAATCCAGGCTTGCTGGATTGGAAATATGTTGAATCCAGGTCGCTGGATTTGGAATCCAATTTGCTGGATTAGAATTTTGATTGCTAGAATTAAAATTCTGGTTGCTGGATTAGTATTTGACTTATTAGAGTATAAAGAAGAACTTATAATGTATAAGATTATAGTGTTAAATCATAATGAATATGATATAATGATTAAAGAATTATCAACGGACGATAATAGTAATGATGTGAAGGTGTTATCTAATATTTGATTTTTGTGATGAAGTGTTAGATAATCCTACGGATAAAGTAGTTGTATTATGAGATAAAATGTTTTATGCTAATGAAAAGATCAATCTTATAATTGATAGGTCTTTCATGAGAGATTAAATTAGATTGCTTAGCGGTAATCAGCGGTACAGGCAAGTTTTTCCTTAACTCAAACTTGAGTTGTATGTTCAAAGCATGTTAATGAATAATTGTTTTTGATTATTCGCGTCTATATTGATTATTGATTCGCACGTTGTGCATATTGTAAATGTTCATCAGGTATGAAAGGCTGATCACCTTCATTACCATTTGGTTCAGTTAATATGTTCGTGTTCATTATTGACCATTCATTTTTATTGACTTGGTCTTTCAGCTAAGAAAATTTTTTTATGCTCTTTCACAATGTTTATATTGTTGAAAGTTAGCCAGCTTATTGTTCAATTCTTTCAATCATGATATATCCTCAATTAAACTTATGCTTGCTGGGTAAATTTGATGCTCAGCCTTGCTATATCATGATAAAAATTTTCAGATTAAGATGAAAGCTCGAGTAAAGACAAAGGCAAAGGCATAGTCCAAGATTAAGCTATTAGGCAGTTAGAACTATTAAATTTGCTAATGCAAATATTAATGTAAATCTTCTAAGATATTGAAGGTATGTATTAAGTTAAGGTTGTAGACCTTGGGGTTTATGTTGTAAAATTTTAATGTATAAACAATTTAAGTTTATATCTTCCGCAATAGTTATAGAAATAGTATACCAAATCCTTGGTGATTAGGACCGGGATTTGGGGATGCTACAATACTAACATCTTGACATCCATACTACATTAACTTATAAATATGATAAGTTATTACTCGTTCTTTGTAAATTTGTAACTTATGAAAATATAAATTTATTATATTTCCATTTCTCATGACTTATGTCTTCTTTCCATGTGACTTATTATAGTTAATGACTTCTAAACATTATTCTTGCTTCTTATTATCATACTAACTTTATTAATGTAAACATGTTACAAGTTCTTACAAGTTATTATACGTTCATTATTGTTCTTCACAAGTTCTTAACTTATATGATTACGAATAGCTTATTCATGACTTATACGGCTTATTACGACTTAAGCCCTTTAATTTATCATTCCTTAGCATGCTAGTTCTACCAATACCCCCTTCTCTAACAATGGAAGGGAAAGAGAAACATGGTTTAAGAATACTTACTCTTGAATAACACTTGGTAAATCTTTAATCTCCTTCTTGCTTCTTGAATTAACAAGGCTAATCTTCTAGCTTTTCTTGCTTTTTCTCTCAAACCAATAAGCTATAAGTTATTGGTTGGAAATCTAACGAGGGAAGTCTAACTTTATATGTACTTATTCTCTCAAGCAAATAATGTCTCAACTTTATAAGTTAGATGAAATGAAACAACCAAACAAATGAATCTAAGCTTGCTATTTATAGGATTTCCAAGGTTAGGGTAGTTTAGTCTTTTAGGCCACTCCACCTCCTTACTATTCATTACTTTGTGATTAAGTTAACTTGCTAACCACCTAAACTTGGCCATCACACTTACTTAATCATTAAGTATACTTGTTAATCACATAACGTAGCCTTTAAGTTTAATTGATTAGCACAACTTTTATCCTTTGCTTGCTCACCACCTTATTTACTTGGTCATTACTTAACTTAGCTATTAAGCTTACTTGTTTATCACATTGGATTATCCATGAGATGCCCCATGGGTTTAAACCATTCTATAGCCCATAGTTCATAATTAGGGCCTTTAGCTTAATTAATCTTAACTTATCCACTTGGCTTGAAATTAAACAAATACTTGGGCTTGCACATAAATTTACATTGATCTTAACCATACTTAGATTTGGGCCTTATCACACTTCCCATTGAATAATACAATTTTCTTCACAATTCAACAAATCCATTACATTTGGCTTAAAGCCTTATAACGTATTATACGTATAATTATTGTATTATAACTCATATACTAATTCATGAAATACGATATAAAATCATTTATACATACTCGTATAATATCTCGTATCATACTCGTATACTCTACCTCGCACAATTTACTTATCATATAATTATTACCTTAACTTCTTAACGCTTGATTTTCCTAACGTTCTCAAATTAAGTCCACAGGCGAAATATTACGTTTCCATAACTGAAATATTATTGGATATTCCATCTCACCTCGATATTCTATCGTTACGTATTTCTCGGAAGTTCAAAATTAATTCCCGAGCAGAAATATGTGAATAGTATTTTTCAGAAAATCTCTCGGAAAGCTTTTATTTTCGTCTTAGAAATTTCAACACTTTAATTCTATCACGTAGCTAAAATCCTACGATGATCTAATACGTTTAGGTCATAGAACGACCTTCAATAAGCTTGCTCCCATAAATAATCAATTAAATTTATTTAATCCTTATAATTAAATAAAATTTTAATTCTTCTAAAAATTCGATTTTCTCAAGCGTTACAAAACTTCTCTAGTTTCCTAGGAACTCTTTAAGCCCAGCAGGCTTGGAACTTCGTTTAGTCACTCCGGACAAGGACCCCTCAGGCCCTGGCTTCTTGTTGCTGAGTTGTTTGTTTGCTGGAGTTGGTGTTGAGATGCTAAGATGTCTTTATGCTCTCAACATCTTCTGTACTTAGCAGCTTGGCCTGATCATCCTTGAAGTGCAGTTGAGTGTTGCATGATGCTCGACTTCTTCAGTTACTTAACCTCTTCTGATGATCCCTTGATGAACTACCTTGAAGATCAGTTCTCTTGATACTTGATGGCTACACATGATGGGTTTCTAAGATGACTGTAGGCTTTTATCTCTGGTACTTAGAGTCTTCCCATGATGGACATCAAGATGACATTGAAGCTCTTCTTTCTCTCGGCAGTTCAGAACACTCTTTTTGTAGTAGAACTCTCACTTCTACTTCTTTCTTTTTCTGTCTCTAAGTGTTCTTGGTGTATCGCAGAGTGAGCCTTTAGACCTTCATCGGTCACTCACTGTTTACGTTCATTAGATCATTCCACCAGTTCTCCAAACTCAGCAACTCCAACAACCTTTGATCTTTGAAGCTCTAGTAGATTTATACTCCTTTCCAATTTTCCCGTTGGAAAGTAGCCGTTGAAAGCTCTTTGACATGCTTCACAGATCTCGAGTTGCATGGTGCAGACTACATATGTGACATGACAACTTTTTCTAAATCTCTGACATTGCAGTCTACTATTTCACCTACTCCATCAGAGATGTTACTTTTATGCCCCGGGCAGGTCGAAGACTTTATTTCACCCTTCTAATTTCTTGATCAGAGGTTGTCCTTTTGCATCGATGCTCTCAATAAGCTCTTGTACAAATATCAACCTTCAGATTAAACCGTTATCAATGCTTCAATCTTCAGCTGTTCAAACTACACGATTCTGATGCATGTCTTCTTGGACCTGATCGTAGTGTCTTATTGACTGGTAGAGACAACACTACGATCTTGAAGAGTGTTGATTGGATCTTCAATGTAGAACACCTCTTCCTTCTCTTGTGCAGTGCTTCAACACTTCTGTTTGCCTCAATAGCTCTCAGATACTGATGGCTTGACTTCTTTATTTTGGCCCCTTCTGAATAGCAAGACACTTCAAATTTGTGGCGTGTCTTGCTCGCTTTCTCCTTGTGATCTCCCATTCACTTATCATCAATGGACTGACCCAATGCTTAATCACTTTAGCCTTGTTCATCAGAAGCTGTCCAGTATCTCTATATGCACTCCATCAGTTCTTTCTTTGTTTGGCAAACACTACGATCCTAGTTGCTTCCAAGATCGTCGTCTTCTGTCTATTTGACAGCTACTGCACTTGCTGACTTTCCTTAGTCAGTTACTGAAGTCTTCTTCTGATCTCCTTGTGGAAGGTTTCATTCTGAATAGCTTCACAACTCAATCTGGATGCTGATTGGGTTGGTGCTTAGATCTTCTATTAGCTTGCATGACATTCGTTGAGTGATCTCTGGTTTCATTCAGATGGGATGTATCTTTGCAGTGTCAACCAGAGGCTTCATTCTTTTGGATATTCTGGGAGTGCTCATTTATTGAGAAGTGTATTTGCTCTACGATTCTGCCTTGGCATTGTGAGCACATCTATTGAAGTCTCAGTTCTACACTCTACGATTCAGCTTCGTCTGTGCAGACACTACAACTCCAAGATCAGATCTTGACACTCTACGATTTCTATCGTTGTGCTTGTTGTCTTTATATGATCTTGCTCAACTACGATCTCTGCCTCTGATATGATTAGTATACTACGACTCTAAGTGTAGTCTACGATTCTTGACTTGGGCTTCGGCAGATCTTCGGCCGGCTTATAGATAGGCTGTCTCTACGATTCTGAACATGACTTCCTCAGCAGACTACGACCTTGAGGAATTTTTCCTCGACACACTGCGATCCTTTTCTCGTCTCTCCTGGAAGTCTACGAACTCCGAGATCTCCTATCTTGCAGACTACGATACTGCCTCGATAGCTCTCGAGTTTCCCTTGACTCTCCTGGCAGACTACGATTTCTGGTGCAGTGCTCGACGATCAGACAAGCCTATCTATTACATCATTAGATCAACCTAACATGCTTGATCTTTCTATATTTATAGTTCTTGTACATCTTTTCTTTTCAAGGATTTTACAAAGCTATTTTGCTTATGTAGGATCAACCTAACATATTTGATCAATTCATTCTAAGTCCTTGTACATATGTTTCTATTGTTTATCAAAGAACTTTACAGCTTTTCTTAATGCAAGCATAATTGCATATTCCTTCATGTATATATCATAATCCAATCATATGTAAATAGGAATATAATTCACATGTTTATTCCTGACATAATGTAATATTATGTGACCATAAGTGTGATAATTTGACTAAGTAAAGTCATAATCCGAGTTAGACAAAAAAGAATGAACTTGTGATGACTAGTTACGTTATAATTGACTGGTATTTTGAATGGAAATGATATGTAGGATTAAATCAAGGAACGTGTAACGCACGAGGCAAGTTTCCTAACCCTACTTGTTATCATTATTCAAGTTTATAAATTACATCGAGTAAATTCTCATTATTATTAATCAAGTTCAATTTGTTATATTAAAGATTATTTATCTTTTCAAAGTATGATTCTGTTATACAATACTTGTTCTATTATATACCTCTTGAGAATGTTATTCGATTTAAATATCATTTATTGTTGAACCTTGTTAGACTAGTGAACCCTTATTGATTCGACTAGTCCATACTTGATGACGTTCTAAATTTCAGAACCCTTATTGATTTATCAAATATAGGGATTACTTATATGTTAGCGTTAAGATATTGTGCACAATATGGTACTAAGGGATGATCCCCCTAAGTACGAGTAGAAGAGTCCATAGTCTTATTATTGTTAAAGGTTTCAAGTATAACCTTTGATAACCTAGGACATAGTTCAAGGTCTTATTACCCTCAGAAATCTTTTGATTCTTGTTATTCATTCTTGATTCAAAAGTTGAGTTTTATTCCAGAAGTCTTTGATTCACTCGCATGTAATTATATCGTTATTTCTTTATTATACTTATGGGCAATTGTGCTCACTCTTGCATAATAATAACATTGTAGTTAAGAACGAAAGGTCCGACCAGCCTTCTACTAGCAAAGGCAAGGGCAAGATTAATAAGTGATGAAGACTTGTTATTTTATTTGATAATGTATTTCTGTTTTAGACGTATGTTAATGATGTGTAAGATGATTAATTGTTTATGTTTCTGCAGTTATGATTTAAGGTTAGTATGACCTGGGATAATTGTATTATTTCAGATGATGTAACTCCTTAAGGAGATGATTTATTTCTATCTATTTATGCTTTCATTTATTATGGGTAGATAGATATATTATGTTTGTATAGTGAACACCAAATCATGTCGTAATTTAAGTACCCGGATTTAGGGGTGTCACAAGTTGGTATCAGAGCCAGGTTATGAACCTTCGGTGGGGAACAACCTTAGATAGTAGCCTTATAGGAAGAACATAGTGATGGAAAACTCTTATCGAGTTCTAGGAAATGAATTCTTAATTCATTGAAGATAATAAAAGACTTTATATGTTTATGTGTTAAATTATGTGCTCACTAGTATGACTTAGTAACTAAAACTTAAAATTGTGTTGTCAGGATGTCGGATGTTGGAGCAGCTAGTCGATCTGGGGAGGAGGAACCCCGAGTACCTATAGAGGAGGAGCCTCGAGACATTTATGTCGTCAGGGAGTAGTTGGTACAGAGAAGGCCATCTCCATTGATCACTGTTGTTGGTCAGGAGCATGAGCCTGAGACTGATCCAGAGGAGGATCCTGAGGAGGAAGAGGAAGAAGAAGAGTTCCCACTGAACTCCATTGATGCTGAGATGTACGATGAGCTATATGACCGTAACATAGAGTTACGTGACACTGTTCAGGATCAGACTGAGTGGACAATTATTCAGCAGATTACCATCGAGCAGAAGGATAGGGAGGTTGTGACTCTTCACACACGTCTAGGAAATGTGGAGTGGGATTTGGTTCACGAGAAGGGTCAAACCGAAGAGAAGTTCAAAGAAATAGAGAAGTTGAAGAAGGAACTGAAAAAGAGCTCAAAAAGACTGATCATAGTAGAGGAGGGCTGGGTAAGAGAGTCACGTTGTACTAATCTTGCAGAAGAGGATTGTCGTGCGAAGAAGGCTAAGCTTGGGGAGACGTACTTTATACTTCAAAATGCAATGGATGAGGCCTAGGACCGAGTTATGAGGTACCCAATCCAGTTCGAAGGACTACCATCCTATATGCTAGATCGCCGGACGATGTCCCGCATCATGGAAGAGGAACGTATCAAGGCTATCCAGTGCCTTAACAGGCAGTGATAGGATTTGTTTAATTATGTGAAAAACTTATCTGGTATTTAGATGTAAATTCTGATGTGTTATAAACAAAGGAATATTTTAATGTTTTAAATCATGTAGATTCTTTATCTCGGGATAGTTGATGTAAATAGCAGTGATGCTATCGTTTGATGCTAAAACTTTTGATTTGAATAATTATATAAAGTTGTTTGAGATAATGTGTTAAGTGATTATGTTAAATTGTTGAGTTAAGCCTTAACTATTTCGAGAATTTAATAACAATCTAATAAGCATATATTTTAACAGAAATATGCCACCGAGAAGAAGACAAAACCGTCAAGCAACTCAAGAAGAATCGACGAATAATAACAACAACGCCAATGCTAACCCCGTTCAACAATTGGTGAACTTATTAGCTGGAGTGATGAATAATCAACCTCAAGCTCCACCGAATACGACATTCAAAGATTTTAAGGCGGTGGGACCACCAGAGTTTAAAGGCACCATGAACCCAATAGAAGCTCAGACTTGGGTTATGGAGATGGAGAAGGTTTTCGATGTTGCTAGAGTCAGGGAGGACCAGAAGACCGCTTTCGTAACGTTCATGCTGAAATCTGAAGTCAGTTATTGGTGGCAAGCAAATAAGGTCCGTGGAGGAGAAGGTATGATCACGTGGGAGAGATTCAAGGAGATATTTTTTGAGATGTATTTCCCAACCGGCTCGCATAACCAAATGGAGGTTCAGTTTCTAGAGTTGAAACAGGGGAATATGTCTGTACCAGACTATGCGGTAAGATTCAATGAGTTGGCTAGGTTCGCCACATATCAAGTGCACACGAATGAGAGAAAAGCAAGAAGGTTCGAACAAGGACTGAAGCCATGGTTGTATAGTAAAGTGTTGATGTTTCAGTTAAAGACATTTGATGGGGTACTGGAGAAAGCCATACTCGCTGAAGGTGGAAGCGATGCGGTAACCAAATATAATCAGGATCAAAAGAAAAAGAAGAGTGAAAATGAATGAATTAACAAGGCTAGTGGAAGTAGCATGGGAGGTGGTAATAATCAGAAGAGAAGGTGGTCTGACAACTCGTCAACTGAAAATCAGCAAGGAGGTCAGAAAAAGAGGATCGAAGCGTGCCCGACCTGCGGGAAAGCTCATTTGGGAGTGTGTATGAAGGGTAAACGAGTGTGCTATAATTGTGGTAAGGAAGGCCACATAGCACCTAACTATCCTAACCCAAAGAAGGGTACCTACTTCACTTGTGGCTCAAAGAATCATCTGACAAGGGACTGTCCTAAGAAGGGATTTGGAGGGGCAGGATCAAGAGGAAATAGAGGAAACAACAGTGGAAGAGCTCTGACTATCAAAGGACCAACCATAACTAACCGACCGACCGCCAGAACATTCAACATGACGGTGCAGGATGCAGTGCAGTCTCGTGATGTGGTGTCAGGTATCATTCCGATTAATAAAGTTAATGCTTATGTATTTTTTGATTCGGGTGCTACTTGTTAATTTATATTCGATGACTTTGCGAAGAACTTAGAATTGCCTAAAGATGAGTTAGAACATCCCATGAACATAGAAATTACGAATAGAGAAATAATCCATGTTAAGTACGTACATAAGAACAGTAAAGTGGATATTAAGGGTAATATCATGAACGTAGATCTTATCCCTATTTGATTTGGAGAATTTGACGTTATTTTGGGTATGGACTGGTTATTCAATTACGGGGCTATAATTGATTGCAAGAAGAAGCATATTAACCTTATGACTTCGTTAAAGGTTGTGTTTTACGGTTGTAAATCGCCTAGACAAGCGAGTTGTCTGACGATGATGCAGGTTAGGAAGTTGTTAAGACAAGACTGTGACAGATATTTAGCTTACATAGTCGACAGTCGTAAAGAAAAATCCAAAAGTAGAGGAGATACCAGTAGTGAGGGAATTCGCAGACATATTTTCGGACGATTTGCCAGGACTTCCGCCAGATAGAGAGGTTGAATTCGTGATCGATTTGGCGCCAGGAACGGCTCCAATATCGAAGGCACCGTATCGAATGGCACTGGTGGAGATAAAAGAATTGATTGTACAACTACAAGAATTACTGGACAATAAGTACATTCAATCGAGCGTATCGCCGTGGGGAGCGCCGTTGTTGTTTGTGAAGAAGAAGGACGGGACGATGCGGCTCTGCATCGACTATAGAGAACAGAATAAGGTCACCATTAAGAATAGATATCCATTACTGAGGATCGACGACTTTTTTAATCAGTTAAAGGGAGCGAGATACTTTTCAAAGATAGATTTGAGGAGTGGTTATCATCAACAGATCATGAGACCAGATGATGTACCGAAGACAGCATTCAGAACACGATATGGTCACTACGAATTTTTGGTTATGTCATTTGGTCTAACAAACTCTCCTGCAGCATTTATGGGCTTAATGAATGGAGTGTTCAAGCCGTTTTTGGACAAATTCGTAGTGATATTTATAGATGATATTTTGGTATATTCGAAAACTAAGGAAGAACATGAAGAGAATTTCGGTAGATCCATCCAAGGTCTAAGCCGTGATAAACTGGGATCAACCGAGAACGCCGTCGAAAGTACAAAGTTTTCTTGGATTGGCAGGGTAATATAGAAGATTCAATCAAGACTTTTCCAAGATCGCAACTCCGTTAACGAATTTGGCTCGAAAAGCTGTGAAATTTGTTTAGACGGAGAAGTGTCACGAAAGCTTTCAAGAATTGAAGAAGAGGTTGAGTACAACACCTGGGTTGTCTCTTCCAGATGATATAGGAAATTTTGTTGTTTATAGTGATGTGTCGCATAAAGGACTTTGATGTGTGCTAATGCAAAACGATAGAGTCATTGCGTATGCATCACGACAATTGAAGGATTATTAGAAGGGGTATCCGACCCACGACTTGGAGTTAGCTGCAGTGGCTTTTGCTTTAAAAATCTAGAGGCACTATCTCTATGGGGAGAATTGTGAAATATATACAGACCACAAGAGTCTGAAATATATTTTTTCACATAAGGATTTGAATATGAGCCAAATAAGGTGGTTGGAGTTAATTAAGGACTATGATTGCGAGATTTTATGCAATCCGGGTAAGGCAAATGTGGTTGCCGACGCTTTAAGTAGAAAGGGTCGGGAGAAATTGATGATGTAACAACCTGATATTTTCTACATAAATAAATAAGAAATTTTGCGTATAAATTTTATTTATTTATTTAAGGATGAGGATTTGTACAAGATAATGTGTATGTGTATTTAAGTGGTAAATAAAAATATAGTTATTTACATAAATATTTACAAGCAATTTTATTTTAGAATTATTGATTATTATAGAGTATATTCTAATAATAATTAAATTATGGTAGAAATATTTTATTAATTATTTTTCATGAATATATAGTCATATATTATTTAAATAATATATGAAGTGATTTTTAGAATAATTATAATAATTATTTTATTATATGAATTTTAGTATAAGTTATTAAGTGAATTATTTTACCTTAATTATTAAGGTTAAATAGGAAGAATAAATCAGATATGGAATCCAAACCTTAATTTTGGATTATTGTCAAGGTATGAGAATAATAATATAATATTAATTATATTTTAATTTTTCAGTGCTATGAATATGTACTGTATTTCCGGATTGATAATGGTAGGTCAATTACGGTGTATTATGACCAAACCCTAGTAATAATGCTAAACCCTAATTTGAGATCCAAATTAGAGTGCAAGATTGTTTTATAAGTGTGTTATATAATTTATGATGTGTATTATATAATGATTTGATTAATTAGGTAAACCCTAATTAAAATTCTAGAAACCCTAATTTTTAGAAAACCCTAATTATAATCTAGAAACCCTAAATAATTTTTGGAAATGAGAAACCCTAATTTGAAATTTAAATTAGAGTTCGAGATTGGTTGTAATTGTATTAATGTGATTAATCAGCGAGTATTATAATTTTAATTGCTAATTTTGGAAACCCTAAAATTTTAAACCCTAATTTGATAATTAGAACACCTAATTATAAATTGGTAACCCTAATTATCAAAATTGTAAACCCTAATTGCTATTTTAGCAATGTTAATGATAATTATATGATATTAATCCCTAATGTTCCTGTATAGCGCAATTAGAAAATTAATCATAATTAGAAACCTTAATTTCAAAATGTTAGAAACTAAAGTTTATTTAAATTTTTATTTGATTTTAATTTTATTTTGTGCAAACCCTAATTGCAATTCTAGAAATTCTTTTTGTGCTAAACCTTAGGGTCAAACCCTAAGAGTTTGCAAGGATTACATAGTTGCCCTTAAATTCATATGACCAATCTAGAAATAAAAATTATATGAGAATGACCAAAAAGCCCTTTTGTCACATTTTTATGTTTACTTGCAAATCTACAAAAGATGAGAGTTGGTGACCAACTCATACCAACCCCATGTGCTAAAAATGACAGCAACAAGCTCTAGACATCAGCCATTCATGCATCCAAGACATCTATATATAGAATTGGAGAGAGAAAAATCTCATTTAGCCACTTCTTTTGCACAAATTCTCATACTTGAGCCTCTCTCTATAAAACCAATGAAAAACTATAGTATATCAGTCATATGTTGAAGCCCCACGTGTGTCATAACCAAATCAGAAACATAAAATCAAGAATTGCTCATTTAAAGGTATAAACAAACTCTAGAATTTCTGTCCAAAAATCTGTTGTTAGATCTTGTGATTTGAAGTTGTAACGTGTTGTTTGTAGTCTAATTTAATGATCTGGGTTGGTATCTTATGGGTCCATAACATTTAAATACACGAAATTGGTGTTTTCAAAAATCTGGAAAAATTTTATAATATTTCTGACAGTCAAATGTCAGATCGTGTAGATCTCTTTCTGTTTACGTTTTCGTATATTTGAAGGTTTGTATTTGTAGTATGTTATGTGGTCTGTGATCTGAACTTGAAATCAGACTTAGATCTGGTCTAGGTAGCAAGATATTCAAGGTCAAACGTGGTTGACCGGCCATGACCAGGCGTTTCTGGGTAACCCAGAAACAACCCAGAACCGGCCTGACAACATATTTGACCGCCTTGATCTGTCAGTGTGTGTATGTTTTGGTCCTTTTGTTGCATTAAAGTTATAGTGTGGTAGTTATACTACAGGTTAATACTCTTAGATAGCTTTTATCACAAACGTGTGAGATTTAGAGGATGGTTAAACTAGGCAGAAAGTCCACGGATGAACTTTCTGGGTAACCCAGAAAGTTCATGAGCGTGGTTTCTGACCTTGTTTGACCGGACAAGATCTTGTTATTTTGTTATTGTTATTGTGATTTTATGTAATGGATCTCTAGACTTACATGTGTTCTACAATCTGAAAGCCTAAGATCACGAAAGCCGTTCATGTGTTGCAAGATATAAAGATCGAGAGAAGGCAGTATGAACTGTTCTTCATTTCTGAAAAACCAAGAAATGAAGAACAGCTCTAACAAGGTTTTTGGGAAGGCCAGATCTCGTTCGGTTTATGTAGTATGGTCATGATTGTTGTTGTAGCCTGAAGTGTTACACTAGTACTACACGCTCTAATACTTAGTTGGTCCAGAATCACATTACACACTGAATTATTGTTGGTCAAACGTGATACCTTAGCAACTGACTATGCATTTCTGGGTTTGGCCAAGAACATAAAGAACACCTATAGCAAAAATTAGTTTTAAATTATTAAAAATACAAAATAAATTATAAAAAATTATTTTAAATACCGAAAATTAGTTTTAATTATTTTAAATATATTTCATAAATATTTAATATTTTTGGAATATTAAAAGTATTTAATTTATTTAATTATAATATTAAATAAATTATTTAAAAATGATTTTAATATTGGAAAAATCATTAAAAATTATATTAGTGTATAAGAAAATATTTTAAGTTATTTTTAATGACTTTTAAAATTTTGTGATAAATTTCATTAATAAATTGATATTAATGGTAATTAATTTATTTACTAAATGAATTAAATAAATTAATTAAAAATGATTTTATTATATTAAAGATTATTTTAAATAAAAATAAAGTGTTTAAAAATATTTTAAGTTATAAAATATAACTTTTAATATTTAAAGGATAATTTTATTAATAATTAAATATTAATGATTATTAAGTTATTACTAATGATATTAAATTTATTTAATAATTTTATTAAATAAATAGTGTATAAATGGTTTTATTAATTTAAAAATCATTTAAAATGGATATAAATGAATTAAAACTATTTTAAGTTATACTTAATGACTTTTAATATTTGGATAAATGAAACATTAATACCTTAATATTAATGATAATTATTTAAAAATGATTTTAAATGTTGTAAAAATCATTTAAGGGTAATATTAATGTTTTAAAAATATTTTGAGTTATTATAAATAACTTTAATATTTTGGAAATGATTTCTTTAATAGTTTAATACTAATTAAATATTAATGATAATAGAATTGATTAGTATTTAAATCATTTTAATGTGATTCCGATGTTTAAAATTTCGTGATAAATTATAATAAATGTTTTAAAATTATATTAAGTCATTTAAAAATAATATGACTGATATTAAGTTACAGAATAGAGTCTTAGACTCGATAATTACCCGATAAAGTTGTCGGTACACCGACATGTTTCAGAAATTGATTTAAACTTAGATAATGTGATTAGATAAGTGATTATTTGCAATTCAATGGTTGTTAAACCTATGTGCAAATGTGATTAGGGTATGTGCTAACTGCAATAAGTAGTGTTATGTGTATAGTATATTGTTCTAATCGAACGAATGATCTGATTAATGATAGGTAGTGAGATAAGAGATAAATCTAAATTACAAACTGTAAGCAGCGCTTCAGGGAAGTATCTAACCTTTGCATTTTCTTTATGCAGTGGACATGAGTAAGAATGTTTCTAAACTATATTATTACTGTACAGATTATTAACCTTATATTATATACGCTCATTGCTTATCAACATGTTAGTATATGGTAATTTATTTATATATATATATATATATATATATATATATATATATATATATATTCTGTTCGTTAATTTCTGTAAATGGTTAAACAAGTGTCCCCACTTGGATAATCATTGTATTTAATCACATGTTGATATATCTTTTGTCAATTACCCATATATATATATATATATGTTGAATTATAGATTATTGTTGAAACAAGATAAAACCTTTGATTTGGAACCCAGACAAGTATGAACATCCCTACACAGGAAATTTTTTCTATGCACCCAAGGTGGAACAGAGTGAACGATCCTATCATTCTTGTAATGTAGTATTGATCAATGCAGGGCATAACGGGCTGATCACTCCCCCGTGCCCGTAAGTTATGACGGTTTACAGATGAATTTCTATTTAACCTTTTCGAAAATGAAAATAATGTTCATGGCATGTCACCATAACCCCAGTTATAGTCATTATGTAGTTTCAAAGATTTGAAAGAGAGTTGTTATGTTATTATTATTGGTTCAGAATACTTCACAACTATTGACTTATTGTAGAAGAATAGTACAAAAAAAATATTTAAATTCTTTCAGATTATATATATATAATTGATATTACTTGCTGGGCACTCAAATGCTCATCCTTGCTTAAATTTAAATGTTTTCAGCTAAGTGCGAACGACCAGAGAGCTCTACTAAGAACAAAGGAAAAGGAAAGGTTGTTGAATGAACGAATTACTATGTTATGTAATAGTTTGATATTATTAAGACAAGCATGACATATATTATCTATCATGGGTTGTAATGAATGTTTAAAGGTTACGTACTTGGGATTAGACTCTGATGATATGTAAATTAAGTTGATCTTTATATTATTGTTATTATTATTAGTATTATTCCGCTCATAGAAATGGTATTGTAAAAAATCGAGTTCGGGTTTCAAGTACCTGAGTTTGGGGTCCTCACAAGTTGGTATCAGAGCTTAGGGGTTAAAAACCTTAGGTGGGCTAGACCTTAGGCTGTAACCTTAGAACAGAGGGAAACGTTGAAAATATAAATAACTCATATAGAGTTTAAAAAGAGATGAATTGACTAAATTCATTGTCAAACTAAATTAAAGATAACTTGTATAAAACTCTTATTTGTTGTGTGTATATACTATATGCTAATCAGGATAATTTCTGTGTGTAGATGTCAGGTGAAAAAGGATTCGATTACCCTCGGATCGTAAAGAAGGAGCCAATATCGAAGCCGATAGCTGAAATAGAGGCTCAGAATTAAAATAATTCAGAAGATGTGGTTATTGTGGAAAACATAGTACCAGATCCGGAGATGGTGGAGCTGACAGATAGCGATTCAGACACTAAAGTTGAAGCTGATCAAGCATCAACAGAAGTGCAGAATCTGAAGAATAAGGTTTCTTCTCTGGAAAGGCTGTGGGAGATAGAAAAGCTGTTGAATAGTCAGTTGCGTCAAGCATTAATAGAAACAATGGAAGGACAAGATAAGCTTAAGATCCAAATTGATCAGATGGGAGCCACAAGCAACACATCGTGTGCAGCTTCGGACAAGAAGGGGAAAAGAAAGATAGAAGACCATGACTTAGGAAAATCCAATAAAAAGAAATGGAAAAGAATATGTTATCTTTGCGGCTATGAGGGACATACTACTCTGTATTGTCCTGACTACAAAAAAAGGAGCATGTTTTATCTGTGGGATAGAAGGTCATCAGGCGAAAAGTTATCCAATAAAATAGAATAATAAATAAGTAGTGTAGGTTCTGTTGTGATATAGGTTTGTTTAATATGTGTGCTTAGTATGTCTGTGTAATGTAATATTCTAAAACTTTTGTGTTGGTCAAGTCTGTAAATCCCGACTTTTGTAGTCACAAAGGGATGAATAATGTTTAAAGCATTATATGTTATGCTATGTAAAATATTCATTGAATGAATATGAATCTAAGTTTGAGAAATAAAACAAGTTTAAAATATTAAACTTATTTGATAAGGTTTAGAATGTAAGTTAAATTATGATTTTATTTAATCAGATAATGCCGCCAAGACGTCGAACTTGCAACCAAAGGGCAGAAGAGTCTGTTAATATTGTTGAGGGACAACAACAAGCTGATCCAATGCAGCAATTTGCAAACATGTTAGCTCAGGCTATGCAACAGGGAATACCAGTCGCTAGAAACCAGCTGGACAATCGCTTAGCGAACTTCAAAGACTTTAAGGCTGTAGGACCATCGGAATTCAAAGGTACCACTGACCCTATTGAAGCCCAAATATGGGTCAAAGAGATTGAGAAGGAATTAATAATAGCTAGGGTAGCTGAAGGGCAAAAGACTGCTTTTGCCACTTATATGATGAAGGGTGAGGCAAATTTTTGGTGGGAAGCGAATCAGACTAGGGCAGGAGAAGGTGTAGTCACATAGGATAGATTTAAAACTTTATTTTTCGAGAATTATTTTTCTCCTAGTATGCAGGCTAGGATGGAGGTGAAATTTTTAGAGTTGAAGCAGGAGAATATGACGGTGTCTGAATACGCCGCCAAATTCAATGAGTTAGCTAGGTTTGCCCCGCATCAAGTCGATACGGAGGCTAGGAAAGCGTGAAGGTTTGAGCTGGGATTGAAACCCTGGCTCTACAATAAAGTGGCGGTGTTGCAAATTCCTACATTTGCAGCACTCATAGAGACAGCGATCATAGCTGAGGAGGGAAGTGAGGCCATGAGCCTTTACAATAAGGAGAGGAAGAATAAGGTTATGACCGAAGGAGCTGGAAAAGTAGGAGTTAATAGTGGGAGCAGAAGTGGAGATAGCAAGAGAAAGGTGAGCAGTTTTGCAAGTGTACAAGTGAAACAGGAAGGTGTTAAGAAATAGATAGTGACATGTAAGACATGTGGGAAGAATCATTCGGGGGAGTGTTTGAAAGAAAAATTTGTTTGCTACAAGTGCGGGCAGGAGGGCCATATCTCTCCCAACTGCCCCAATCCTAGGATGAATAGTGAATGTTTTATATGCGGATCGACAGAGCACAGGGTGAAAGATTGTCTGAAGAGGAGGGTGGAGACAGGAAGTGTGAACATGGGCACTGGTAGTGGGACGTTAGCAATCACGGGACCGACTTCGTCAAACAAACCAACAAAATCAACAGCAAGGGTCTACAACATGACAGTTCAGGATACGACAGCAGCTAGCACTGGAACTCCAGGTATTATTCGTATGCCTTTTATTTTCTTATACATGATTTTCCTATATATAGTAAATTATTTTATAAAGAAAGTTTGAGGAGGAATTTGAGTTCTTTTAGAAACCAATTTTCCGTTTAATCAGAAAGACAAGCTTTATGTGAATAGTTAAAGATCAGTTCGATCAAAGTTGATCGAGATCTACTTGCAATGATTATGTATGCTATGTGTCGTGTATGTATAGGTTTTAAAACGGTGATTCTGGAGACGGAATCATTATAAGGGAGGGTGAATTTAACAACCCGGTATTTTTTACATAAATAAATAAGAAATTTTGCGTATAATTTTTTATTTATTTATTTAAGGATGAGGATTTGTACAAGATAATGTGTATGTGTATTTAAGTGGTAAATAAAAATATAGTTATTTACATAAATATTTACAAGCAATTTTATTTTAGAATTATTGATTATTATAGAGTATATTCTAATAATAATTAAATTATGGTAGAAATGTTTTATTAATTATTTTCCATGAATATATAGTCATATATTATTTAAATAATATATGAAGTGATTTTTAGAATAATTATAATAATTATTTTATTATATGAATTTTAGTATAAGTTATTAAGTGAATTATTTTACCTTAATTATTAAGGTTAACTAGGAAGAATAAATTAGATATGGAATCCAAACCCTAATTTTGAATTATTGTCAAGGTATGAGAATAATAATGTATTATTACTTATATTTTGATTTTTCAGTGCTATGAATATGTACTGTATTTTCGGATTGATAATGGTAGGTCAATTACGGTGTATTATGACCAAACCCTAGTAATAATGCTAAACCTCAATTTGAGATCCAAATTAGAGTGCAAGATTATTTTATAAGTGTGTTATATAATTTATGATGTGTATTATATAATAATTTGATTAATTAGGTAAACCCTAATTAAAATTCTAAAAACCCTAATTTTTAGAAAACCCTAATTATAATCTAGAAACCCTAAATAATTTTTAAAAATGAGGAACCCTAATTTGAAATTTAAATTAGAGTTCGAGATTGGTTATAATTGTGTTAATGTGATTAATTAGCAAGTTTTATAATTTTAATTGCTAATTTTGGAAACCCTAAAATTTTAAACCCTAATTTGATAATTAGAAAACTTAATTATAAATTGGTAACCATAATTATCAAAATCGTAAACCCTAATTACTATTTTAGCAATGTTAATGATAATTATATGATATTAATCCCTAATGTTCCTGTATAGCGTAATTAAAAAATTAATCATAATTAGAAACCTTAATTTCAAAATGTTAGAAACTAAAGTTTATTTAAATTTTTATTTGATTTTAATTTTATTTTGTGCAAACCCTAATTGCAATTCTAGAAATTTTTTTTGTGCTAAACCTCAGGATCAAACCCTAAGGGTTTGCAAGGATTACATAGTTGCCCTTAAATTCATATGACCAATCTAGAAATAAAAATTATATGAGAATGACAAAAAAGCCCTTTTGTCACATATTTATGTTTGCTTGCAAATCTATACAAGATGAGAGTTGGTGACCAACTCTTACCAACTCCATGTGCTAAAAATGACAGCAACAAGCTCTAGACATCAGCCATTCATGCATCCAAGACATCTATATATAGAATTGGAGAGAAAAAAATTTCATTTAGCCACTTATTTTGCACAAATTCTCATACTTGAGCCTCTTTCTCTAAAACCAATGAAAAACTATAGTATATCAGTCATATGTTGAAGCCCCACGTGTGTCATAACCAAATCAGAAACATAAAATCAAGAATTGCTCATTTAAAGGTATACACAAACTCTAGAATTTCTGTCCAAAAATCTGTTGTTAGATCTTGTGATTTGAAGTTGTAACGTGTTGTTTGTAGTCTAATTTAATGATCTGGGTTGGTATCTTATGGGTCCATAACATTTAAATACATGAAATTGGTGTTTTCAAAAATCTGGAAAAATTTTACAATGTTTCTGACAGTCAAATGTCAGATCGTGTAGATCTCTTTCTGTTTGCGTTTTCGTATATTTGAAGGTTTCTATTTATAGTATGTTATGTGGTCTGTGATCTGAACTTGAAATCAGACTTAGATCTGGTCTAGGTAGCAAGATATTCAAGGTCAAACGTGGTTGACCGGCCATGACCAGGCGTTTCTGGGTAACCCAGAAACAGCCCAGAACCGGCTTGACAACATCTTTGACCGCCTTGATCTGTCAGTGTGTGTATGTTTTGGTTCTTTTGTTGCATTAAAGTTATAGTGTGGTAGTTATACTACAGGTTAATACTCTTAGATAGCTTTTATCACAAACGTGTGAGATTTAGAGGATGGTTAAACTAGGCAGAAAGTCCACGGATGAACTTTCTGGGTAACCCAGAAAGTTCATGAGCGTGGTTTCTGACTATGTTTGACCGGATAAGATGTTGCTATTTTGCTATTGTTATTATGATTTTATGTAATGGATCTCTAGACTTACATGTGTTCTACAATCTGAAAGCCTAAGATCACGGAACTCGTTCATGTGTTGCAAGATATAAAGATCGAGAGAAGGCAGTATGAACTGTTCTTCATTTCTGGAAAACCCAGAAATGAAGAACAGCTCTGACAAGGTTTTTGGGAAGGCCAGATCTCGTTCGGTTTATGTAGTATGGTCATGATTGTTGTTGTAGCCTGAAGTGTTACACTAGTACTACACGCTCTAATGCTTAGTTGGTCCATAATCACACTACACACTGAATTATTGTTGGTCAAACGTGACACCTTAGCAACTGACTATGCATTTCTGGGTTTGGCCAAGAACATGAAGAACACCTATAGCGACGGTTCTGTCGCTATAGGTGGTCTTTAGCGACAGATAATATACTATTTTCCAAAAATTAATAAAAAAATAGAAAAAATTAGTTTTAAATTATTAAAAATACAAAATAAATTATAAAGAATTATTTTAAATTCTGAAAATTAGTTTTTAATTATTTTAAATATATTTCATAAATATTTAATATTTTTGGAATATTAAAAGTATTTAATTTATTTAATTATAATATTAAATAAATTATTTAAAAATGATTTTAATATTGGAAAAATTATTAAAAATTATATTATGATATAAGAAAATATTTTAAGTTATTTTTAATGAATTTTAATATTTTGTGATAAATTTCATTAATAAATTGATATTAATGGTAATTAATTTATTTACTAAATGAATTAAATAAATTAATTAAAAATGATTTTATTATATTAAAAATCATTTTAAATGAAAATAAAGTGTTTAAAAATATTTTAAGTTATAAAATATAACTTTTAATATTTAAAGGATAATTTCATTAATAATTAAATATTAATGATTATTAAGTTATTACTAATGATATTAAATTTATTTAATAATTATATTAAATAAATATTGTATAAATGGTTTTATTAATTTAAAAATCATTTAAAAGGGATATAAATGAATTAAAAATATTTTAAGTTATACTTAGTGACTTTTAATATTTGGATAAATGAAACATTAGCACCTTAATATTAATGATAATTATTTAAAAATAATTTTAAATGTTGTAAAAATCATTTAAGGGTAATATTAATGTTTTAAAAATATTTTGAGTTATTATAAATAACTTTAATATTTTGAAAATGATTTCATTAATAGTTTAATACTAACTAAATATTAATGATAATAGAATTGATTAGTATTTAAATCATTTTAATGTGATTCCGATGTTTGAAATTTAGTGATAAATTATAATAAATGTTTTAAAATTATATTAAGTCATTTAAAAATAATATGACTGATATTAAGTTACAGAATAGAGTCTTAGACTCGATAATTACCCGATAAAGTTGTCGGTACACCGTGTCCCCACTTGGATAATCATTGTATTTTATAATTCTGTTCGTTAATTTCTGTAAATGGTTAAACAAGTGTCCCCACTTGGATAATCATTGTATTTAATCACATGTTGATATACCTTTGTCAATTACCCGTATATATATATATATATATATATATATATATATATATATATATATATGTTGAATTATAGATTATTGTTGAAACAAGATAAAACTTTTGATTTGGAACCCAGACAAATATGAACATCCCTACACGGAAAAAAAAATTTTATGCACCCAAGGTGGAACAGAGTGAACGATCTATCGTTCTTGTAATGTAGTATTGATCAATGCAGGGCATAACGGGCTGATCACCCCCCCCCTATGCCTGTAAGTTATGACGGTTTACAGATGAATTTCTGTTTAACCTTTTCGAAAATGAAAACAATGTTCATGGCATGTCACCATAACCCCAGTTATAGTCATTATGTAGTTTCAAATATTTGAAAGAGAGTTGTTATGTTATTATTATCGGTTCAGAAAACTTCACAACTATTGACTTGTTATAGAAGAATAGTACAAAGAAAATATTTAAATTCTTTCAGATTATATATATATAATTGCTATTACTTGCTGGGCACTCAAATGCTCATCCTTGCTTAAATTTAAATATTTTCAGCTAAGTGTGAACGACCAGAGAGCTCTGCTAAGAACAAAGAAAAAGGAAGGTTGCTGAATGAACGAATTACTATTTTATGTAATAGTTTGATATTATTAAGACAAGCATGACATATATTATCTATCATGGGTTGTAATGAATGTTTAAAGGTTACGTACTTGGGATTGGAATCTGATGATATGTAAATTAAGTTGATCTTTATATTATTGTTATTATTATTAGTATTATTCCGCTCATAAAAATGGTATCGTGAAGAACCGAGTTCGGGTTTCAAGTACCTGAGTTTGGGGTCCTCACAGATGATGTTGACCGCTCAGGAGGAGCTAATTTCAAAAATGGAGAAACTGGAATTGGAAGTGAAGTATCATATGGAAATTGATGAGAAGTTATTTCAGATGTAATCTGGTACAACCCTACTAGACAAAGTTAAGGAGGCTTAACTTCAAGACGAAGAATGTAAAAAGGTGAAAAAGAAGATATCCGAAGGAACTGAACCGAGATTCAAGATGGATAAGGAAGGAATACTAAGATTCGAGAGCAGAATTTGAGTACCGCCAGTACCAGAAATTAAGGAAGACATTTTGAGCGAGGCTCATAGTTCACGATATTTGATTCACCCTGGTAGTACCAAGATGTACCAAGATCTTCGATAATATTTCTGGTGGCCAAATTTAAAACGTGATGTTGCAGAGTGTATTGCCAAGTGTCTGACATGTCAGAAAGTTAAAGCAGAACATCAAAGGCCGAGTGAGTTGCTACAACTGTTGGAGATCCCAGAATGGAAATGGGAACATATTACGATGGACTTCGTTGTTGGCCTTCCGACAACTCAGAAAGGCTATGACGCAGTATGGGTTATTGTTGACCGATTGACGAAATCCGCACACTTCATTTCGATCAAAATCAGATTCAACTTAGATCAATTGACAAGGTTATATGTGAAAGAAATTGTTTCGAGGCACGGAGTTCCTGTGTTAATTATTTTCGATAGGGATCCACGCTTTACATCGAACTTCTGGAAACGTCTATAGGAATGCATGGGTACGCAATTATGAATGAGTACGGCATATCACCCTCAGACATATGGGCAGAGTGAAAGAACGATTCAGACATTGGAAGATATGTTAAGAGATTGTGTAATGGACTTTAAAGAAAATTGGGATGATCACCGTCCGCTCGTAGAGTTCGGCTACAACAACAGTTACCACGCTAGTATTGACATGCCGCCTTATGAAGCGTTATACGGCAGAAAGTGCAGAACTACGTTATATTGGAATGAAGTTGGCGAGAGACAATTACTAGGCCCAGAATTAGTACAGCAGACAACAGAAATAGTCAAAGTGATCCGAACAAGACTGGTAGCAGCCCAAGATAGGCAGAAGAAATACGTCGATCCACACCGTAAAAATGTCGAGTTTGAATTGGGAAGTTATGTGTTTTTGAAGGTCTCTCCTTGGAAGGGAAAGATCAGGTTTGGAAAGAAAGAGAAACTAAGCCCAAGGTTCATTGGACCCTTTGAGGTACAGCGAAGGATCAGAGAAGTTGCGTATGAGGTAGCTTTACCTCCAGCACTCGAGAATGTCCACAGCGTCTTCCATGTTTTCGTTTTACGACCCTACAAACCCGATTACAAGCATGTAATTGAATATGAACCCATCCATTTTGAGAAAGACTTATCCTATGAAGAAATACCTTTTCAGATTGTTGACCGAAAAGAACAAGTTCTCAAAAAAAAGTAATACCTTTTGTTAAGGTAATTTGGAGAAACCACAACGCTGAAGAAGCAACGTGGGAACTCGAAGAGAATATATATGATGAAAAATTACCCTCATTTATTTACTTAAATTATGTGTAAGCGGTTATGGGGACAAAATCTTTGTAAGGGGGGGAAATATAACGGGTCGAATTGATGGAGTCGTGATTCTGGGGACAGAATCCTTTTATGGGGGGAAAGACGTGACGAACGAAATTTTGTAATTTAATTTTAATATTTATTGAATTAAGTAAATATTTTTCGATAATATAATTATTAGATTAAATAATTAATTGATGAAGTTGTGGTAGATTAATTTAATTATATGTGTTATATTTATTAAATTAATGTGGAGAAGTTTAATTATTCAAATTATGTAAATATGTGAGCTTATTGAATTAAATGAAATATTTAATAATCATGATGTTATTTTAATAATTAATTAGAGATTTAATAATTTGACATAATTAATCAATGAGAAAATTAATTATGCGATTATGTGAACTAATGAGAAATTATTATATTTTATTCAAATTAAATTAAATAAGATATTTGATTTATTGTGTAGTTTGGTGTGACATAATTTAAACTATAGCATAAGAGAATCATTAAATTAAATGGTTTGGAGCCTATTATTGCCAGCCAAACAAGGCCCTAAGAGAAGTTAGTAGTAGTTAACCAATGATGGGTTAACTGACCACCACAACTGCGCTCAGTTTCCTTTTAATAAAATTATTACGTCTTATTTTTCATTTGTTTGCCAAGTCTGGAAAAATAGTCAGAGAGAATTTGAGAATTTGTAAGAGAGAATTTGAGAATTTGTGAAGGAGATTGAGAGTGAGTGATTAAAGAAGCATCTGAGCCTACTAATCAACACTATACGCTTTGGGTAATTTCTTCAACCCAATTTTTATTTACGTTATTTAAGTTTTATAAGAAAATTGCTTTCAAGTTCTGTAAAATCTCTATAATTGAAAAAGGAGTAAAGATTATGTGTTAATATGTTAGTATAACATTTTTTACGATATATCGTATAATTTCATAGCATCAGTTTCATAAAAACATATCGTAGATAGTTTATTGAAAGTTACAGAGTATGAAATATGGCCATATGGCCCTTACATGCAATTTTAATACGTTGATCATAAGTTGTATCATAAATTTACACTTATATGTAATTATACATGTTAAAATGAAGAAAACAAACTTCAAATGAACAGATTCGGTGTTATAACGAAACCGTAGTGTTGATTTTCATATTTTGTGTTCAAAACTTTCGAAAATATGAAGAACAGTAAATTATATGTTTTGATTCTGTATATTATGTGTTTTAACATGTTAAAATAATGCTAAAAGGGATAAGTACTAGTTATATGTATAAAATAATGTTTGGGTATGTCTAATTTCATGAATGAATTAAGAAATTGGTAGAAATTGGCATGTTCTGCAATTTTCGCGAACTGCAGGTTCTGACTCTTTTTCGCCGCGCCGCAGTGCCAGATGCAGGCACAAGAAACGCGCCACAGCATGAGCCACGTCACAGCGCTAGTAACCTGGCCGCAGTGCGGGCCGCGCCGTAGCGCTGAGAATAGGCGTAATGGTGGTGCCGCAGCGCCACCGTGCAGTCTGTCCAAGAATGAGAATTTTAGTGGTTTTATTTTTGTGGTCTGTGATAGTAAACCTAATCCAATGTATATAAAAATATGTTAGACGTGTAATGAGATGTTAAAGTAGATTCTTAACATGTCAATAACGCATTTAAGTATGGATTGAATTATGGAACGTATAGTTAGCTTATTGTGCATATAGTGTAATATTATGTGACCATAAGTGTGATAATTTGACTAAGTAAAGTCATAATCCGAGTTAGACAAAAAGGAATGAACTTGTGATGACTAGTTACGTTATAATTGACCGGTATTGTGAATGGAAATAAAATGTAGGATTAAATCAAGGAACATGTATAATTAACGTTTAATCTACGCACGATGTAAGTTTCCTAACACTACTTGTTATCATTATTCAAGTTTATAAATTACGTCGAGTAAATTCTCGTTATTATTAATCAAGTTCAATTTGTTATATTAAAGATTATTTATCTTTTCAAAGTATGATTCCGTCATACAATACTTGTTCTATTGTATACCTCTTGAGAATGTTATTCGATTTAAATATCATTTATTGTTGAACATTGTTAAACTAGTGAACCCTTATTGATTTGACTAGTCCATAGTTGATGACGTTCTAAATTTCAGAAACCTTTTTGATTTATCCAAACCAAACATCTTTTGGTGCGGACTCTAATGTCAAACTGAGATGAACAACCCTGTATCGGGATTACTTAAGCGTTGGCGTTAAGATATTGTGCACAGTATGGTACTAAGGGCTCATCCCCCTAAGTACGAGTAGAAGAGTCTATAGTCTTATGACTAATAAAGGTTTCAAGTATAACTCTTGATAACCTAGGATATAGTTCAAGGTCTTATGACCCTCATAAATCTTTTGATTCTTGTTATTCATTCTTGATTCAAAAGTTTAGTTTTATTCCAAAAGTCTTTGATTCACTCACATGTTATTATATTTTTATTTCATTATTATACTTGTGGGCAATTGTGCTCACTCTTGCGTAATAATAATGTTCCAGTTAAGAACGAAAGGTCCGACGAGCCTTCTATTAGCGAAGGCAAGGGAAAAATTAACAAGTGATGAAGACTTGTTATTTTATGTGATAATGTATTTCTGTTTTAGACGTATGTTAATGATGTGTAAGATGATTAATTGTTTATGTTTCCGCAATTAAGATTTAAGGTTAGTATGACCTGGGATATTTGTATTATTTCAGATGATGTAACTCCTTAAGGAGAAGATTTATTTCTATCTATTTATGCTTTCATTTATTATGGGTAGATAGATATATGATGTTTGTATAGTGAACACCAAATCATGTAGGAATTTAAGTACCCGGATTTGGGGGTGTCACACTGGCTGTGGGTTTGTTTGATGTCGTTGGTCCAACAATGGTCCATGCACCTCCACTGCTACCTCCCTTGCTTCCTGTTGTCTCCCCAACTTTCTTCTTAGGGCAATCACGAGCAAAGTGATCCTTGGACCCATACATGAAGCAAACGTTCTTCTTGGGTTGATTGCAATTTGGGACGATGTGACCCTCCTGGCCACAATTAAAGCATGCACGTTTCCCCATTAAGCACACACCCTTGTGAAACTTTCTACATGTAGCGCATGCTTCGAACTTCTTATTCTGCTGGTTACCCTGTTGATTTCCAGCACTCACATTTCCATTCCATTCTCTCTTCAGATTATTGTTACCGTTTCCACAACCACCACCACCATTCTTAACCTCTACTTTAATCTTCTTCTTTTTCTGTTCTTGATTAAACTTTATTACTGCCTCGCCTCCACCTTCAGCGAGAATTGCCTTCTCCATTACTGCTGTAAATGTCTTCAGCTAGAACAGGGAGACCCTACTATACATCTAGGGCTTCAGTCCCTGTTCAAACCTTTTAGCCTTGCGTTCATCTGTGCTGACTTGATATGGCGCAAACCTCTCCAACTCATTGAATTTTGTGGCATACTCCGATACCGTCATTAATCCGTGCTTCAGTTCTAAAAACTTCACCTCCATCTGATTCTTCGAATTCTCTGGAAAATAAGTCTGGAAGAATATCTCCTTAAACCTATCCCAAGTCATAACCCCTTGTCCTCCTCGAGTTTAATTGGTCTGCCACCAATAACTAGCCTCTGCTTTCAACATGAATGTTGCAAAAGCAGTCTTCTGATTCTCCCCTACTCTAGCAACATTGAACACTTTCTCTATCTCCATGATCCAGGTCTGTGCCTCAACTGGATTCATGGATCCACGAAATTCTGGTGGTCCAACCGCCTTGAAGTCTTTAAAGTTGTAGCTAGATTATGCGGTTGATTCTGCAATGCACCCGTCAACAACGTCACTAGCTGGTGAATGGGGTTAGCTTTGGTGTTGTTATTGTTGGTAGATCCCTCAGGGGTCCTCTGTCGTGGTTGACGTCTTGGAGGCATTTTTTGTTAAAATACACCCATTAGATTGGTTCTCAATTCTTATAAGTATTTTCTACTTAACTTGCACTTCATAAAAGAAATCATCACATAACACATAACACTTTGAATAAAATAAAATAATAACTTTTATTCATTCATAACCTTTTTGAAAACATAAGAACAATAGCATCACTACTATTTACATTACTTTCCTGAACTACTAAAGTTCTAGGATAACATCATCATCATATCCCATAGGCTACATAACACTTGGGATTTACATATTATTTAACATTTTATTAATCGCATATCAGGTACATTCCCTACGATGTCCTACTAAGATATTGTGTAGCCTTACGACGCTCTTCCTCCATAATCCAGAACAATATTCGGCGATCTAATATGTAAGATGGCAGCGTCTCGAACTGAATTGAATAACCAATGACCCGATCTTGAGCTCGATTAATCATGGTGTTGAATACGTTATTCATCTCCTCCATCTTCATCCTATTTGCTTGTGTGTCTCTCTCTGTTATTCTAGCTTGTTGATAAGCTTCCTCGTACGCGTCTTCGGCTCTTACCCTCTTAGTAGATTCTTCTCGCAACTTGTTCTTCAGCTCTGCAATCTCCGCTGTCATTTATTCATTCTCTTCTTCAGTCTGGACCAGCTTCTCTTCGACATTATTCAGACGTTCCTCTCGATCTTGGATCTCGTCGTCCTTCTGTGCCATCGAGGTCTGTTGTTCATCTACTATCTCTTCCAACTCCTCGACGGTATCCTAAAGTTCCACATTACGGTCGTAAACTTCATCGTACATACGACCAGTGATCGAGTTCAATGGAATCTCTTCATTCTCGTCCTTGTCATCCTCATTCGGCTGTGGTAGCTCAACGGGATCCTCCTCGTCCATCGCTATCTCATCATCCCTATCAGGTAAGACATCTTGCTCAACCACTGTAACCAACGAAGATGACTCCCGTGGTAGTAGTTGTTCCCAAACCACCTGAATGTCACGAGACTCCTCTTCTATAGGCATCTGAGGTCCTTCCTCCCTAGCCCGACTGGATTCTCCTACATTAGTCATCATGACAACAAAATTTTTAAGTTTAAATTACTAATCATTACTACTCGACACTCATGAGCACATAAGTTGTAATCACATAAACACATAAGTGTTTTATTACTTCTTCCTTAAAACTCAAAAAGAGTTTATCACCACTACCTTTTCAAAGGTTACTTCCTAAGGCTTTTCCCCACCTAAGGTTCATAACCTAAAGCTTTGATACCAACTTGTGACACCCCCAAATCCGGGTACTTCATTCCCTCAAGATTTGGTGTTCACTTGATAATAACATGCACGTCTACTACCCAGTCACAATAAAATTGAATAATAAACCTTCGCATTAAAGAATTTCATTAATAAAAATCTCCCAGGTTACCTAACCTTCAAATACAAACATCATATGCAGAAAAGTAAATACCTTCATTACAATAATTAAAATAAATTCGGACAACAAAATGTCAACATGATTACAAGTCTTCAATACTTTTTTATCTTTTCCTTTCCTTTACTGGTGCTAGGTACATCGACATTCTCAACTTTAACTGTATAATTATATAAGCAAGAGTGATCAAACAAAGCTCACTTGAAATGATAATGAATACAACTTTACAACAATTGCCAAATAATAGGCTCAATAGAACTGAACAATAGGTTCTATCAATGATAATCAAATTTAATCTAAATCATATATCTGAGGGTCATAAGACCACGAACTATGTCCATAGTTATAAGTAATCTTTCAACTTAAACTTTAACAGTCATAAGACTATAGGGACTCCTCGTACTTAGGGGGATAAGCCCTTCGTACAATGTATTGTGCACAAACATTTCAACGCTATGCGTAAATTATCCCCTAATAATAGGGTTGTTCATCTCAGTATTTAGAATACAAGTCCGTCCCAAAGTAAGTTTGGTTTGGATACGTTTCAAGGTAATTTGGAATTCAACGAACATCAACTAAGGATTAGTTGAATAAAAATGGTAATAATATTATGCTATAGAATAAATCGTAAGTGAATCAACATTGTATGCTAAGGTCATGCTTTAGGAATAATCTAATAGTATAAGTATTGAAAAACATAACATACCTTGCTTGAACAATATTAAGCTAAGGATAGAAATCTTATTTAAAATTGAGTATGGAGCATACATAATAAATAGTAATTGAATGATAAAACTTGTTCAACAATAGTCCATCAGAACTTAGAAACTTGCACGCTAAATAACAAGTTAAGCATAAGATACTTGCGTTCAATACACGAATTGGAAGAAGTTAAGAAACTTGCATAATTGTAATCAAACTAGAAATAATAAACTTGCTCAATATAAGAATAAGGTTTAGAAAACTTGCAACATCATAAATAAACTAGATACAAGAAACTTGCTCAACAAAAATGTAGAGTTGGAAAACTTGCTCAATGTAACTGTGACGCCCCCAAATTCTGACCGCCACTTGGTCACTCGAATTCAGTTCGTCACGTTCTCATGGTAACACCATAATAACTAAAATCACACATTCACAACGAAAGATCTAATTTAGAATAATATACAATACTTTATTATAATTATTCTCCCAAGTCTCGCAACCTACAGTGCTTAATAGAATAGATAATAATATCGAATAAAGACTTATTACATAATTCTACTTAAGCTTAAACATAGTCTGAAAATAGTCTTAATACAACATAATAAATTTAAACATAAAAGGGACAAGTTAGTCGGTAGCCTTGCCCTTGCCCTTGCCCTTGTCTTTTTCAGATACACCTCCCTATTCCACCTTAACTGAAAGGTTTTAAATAAGCAAGAATGAGCAAAAATTACCCAACAAGTAATGTACAACAAGGATAAGGAATTTTATAACGCAAGTTTGAAATATCGAAGTATCATCTCTAAGATAGTTCAGAGTTTAAGAATAACATCATGAATAATGAATATCAACAATTCTTGGAATAAGAACAATAATTCAATATAAATAAATAGATATATATGAATTCAAAGGCTATCAAGGTATCCGACTTGATAACAATTTATATTGAGCAGTCACTAAGGACTATTGAACGTCTACTAGAATTACCAATATTCAACTGATAACCCAAAAGAATCAAGTACTATAGAGGATCAGTCTACAATTCTCTAAGTTATGCATAACATCGCAGTAATAATATACTCATGTGTCGGGGTTACCAACAACATACATCCCCTTTACCTTAAGGGTTGTTCATCTCAATTTTCAAGATTTCCACACCAATCAATTGGTTTGGATAGTTTTATAAACTTCCATATAGTCTATCTGAATCAAATGGCATAGACACTTTCACAATATTCAAGAATAATACTAAGTTCGACATGAATAATAGTTTTCACAATAGTTTTAGACATATTAGCTCAATTGAACGAATAAAAAGGATAACTTGCATTTAATGAGATAAGCTTACGATATTCGTTGAATAAAGTAACGCAAGAGTTAGAATACTTGCATAATGTAAGGTAGGGTTCGGATACTTGCCTTAAGCGTAGTTTAACCACGTTAAGAAATCAACACTTTAGAATCATATTTATAGCGTATTATATGTTCAAGATGTGCATTAGCTAACACATATAGGTAAGTTCAATGTACACATAAACGTCTAACTTAGTTATCACTACACATCACTTATCCTATATCTTCATAGCACAATTCAGTCTGTAAGTCATCACAAATACAACAACATCTTGATTGCTTTATTACTTGAAAATATTCTTTGTACATAACATTTGGAAATTATGATCAAACTTTGTCTCTATCACATAGCAGGCTTCTTAACACATTACCTAACATATTTATCATATATTACAAGTTAAAGTAATCATATAGGCATGCTTCAAACATTAGTTCAAAAATAGAAACTATTTATGATTGCTGCACGGCGCAGCTGCACCCTGTCTAGGCTTAGCGACAGTGCAGCTGCGCTGTCCCCTGGCCAGACCAAAGCTGAGCTACTGCCTTTCTATTTCTGCCCAATCCCTACACATCTATGTATTAGTACTCTATCATATCTACATGTTAGAGGGGCTCACATAATCACATAACCGTTCTTGAGTTCATTTGTATAAGTTTGAGCTTACATCTTAATGGGCATTCAAGCAAAACATTATAAAGCGGTTACCATGATTCATTACTTAGCTACATACCCACATAGAGATTTCAAATTCTGTTAATGCATATACTTGAAGCATTCATATTGCTTGTTCATAGCTATTTTTGTTTAAAGCTTGTAATCATGCTTTAAACTCATGTTTATTTTGAAATCATCATGTTCCATACATATAGATCATACCTAGAGATATTATAGACATAACATGTCATCTTATCTCATTAGTATCTAGATATTCATGTGACGCAATTAGATTTTAAAAATATGTTCAAGTTTTGCTTTTGAAACCATTTTAGGCTTGAACTATGCAATCTAACACACATAAGACAACTTCAAAACTCTAAACATACGTAGTGAAGTTATGTTAACATGCTCGCAAGGTCAGAATATAAACTATGTAGAAATCATGCATGTTAGCTCACTGGGCTAAGATTTTTCTTGAAAACATCTCTAACACAAGGCTTAACAAGTTTGGTCATGATCAAAGGAACTATGTACACTATAGCATGCTTATCTATGTGTAACAATCAGTCATGTGTATAGGTTATTAAGCCCCTAATTTGCAGAACATGAATTTCGTTAAAGTTTATTTTCAAGACTTAGAGCTCTTGTTAAAGATATCCTACCAATTTATGTTGAACACTTCATACTATATACGAAAACCTTATACTTCATGTTATACCTCTTTTTAGGTAAATAATTAAGTCATGACATCAAGTCCTCAACATGTAGCATGGACAAAACCAGCAACTGGTTCTGAGGTACGGCGCAGCTGCGCTGCACCCCAGTATAACCAGGGCGTAGCTGCGCCAGGTCGAGTTCAGAAGCAGTATGCAGGCTCTATTTTGCAGCCAAAATTCTAATTTGGTTTCCATCGATTCAAGCATGCTTCAAACCTTTACTAAAGTGTTTATAAATGCTAGTAGACTTCTTAAACACGTTATAACAAGATTACTCATATCAATTAACAAATGAATTTAAGAAATTTCAAGAATCAAACAAAACCCATCTCAAGAACATAAATAGAAATTATACCTTCTTAAGCTTGAATTAGACTTCCTACTCACTGAATATGCTTCTACAATGCTCAGCAACTTACACTCTCCAATTTAGACTATCAAGTAACTTCTAGAAATCACAAAAATTTGCATTTGGGCTTATATTTATAGAGAGAACTTGGACTGAATTTAGGGTTTGAATAAAGGGTAGTATCTATAGTGTTTTGGAAGGAAACAATGGTCATACAAGGGTTAAGCAACCACCCACAAGCTCAACCATCATCACCTACTCTAGCCTTTTGGAGAAATACGTGATTTAGTTTTGTGTTACTATTCATGTACTTATGCCACTCATTTTGGGACAAAATAGAAACTCTCAGCAACAAGCTTAGCATCACTCTCATTTAGTTACTTTGTTATCCAAAAATAGTTTTAAATGTCCAAGTGTCACCATATTATGAGAAATTAGGGTTATTTATATACTCACATCATATAGTCCATGTATATTAAATACACGCAATCAAATAATGTAGTCTTGTATTATTATCCGGGTAGTTCCATAATTATCTCTACCACTAATATAACCATGTTATAACCTTATTATACTAATAACTTATTTATTTATGTCAAATAAATAATTTATTCCTTTCCTTGGTTAATTACCACTAATATAATTTAATCAATTTCTTATTGATGAAATTATGAATTTTCCTAACCATTGATTATCGATAAAATTATTATTATATTTATAGATATATTGAAAATAATAATAATCATATATTATTAATTAATTACCAAGAAATCAATATTCTACAACAATTAATTAATATTAATCAATGGTTTACTTAACAATTCCTTCGTTAAACATAACGTACTTTATTTCATTGTTTATCAATGTCACACATATCACATAATTGTTCCATTTAATTTCTAAATTGAAACAAATTAATTTTTTCCAACTGACCACTAGCGCAGCTGCGCCGTGCCCTGACAGTGCCAAGACTGGTTTAGCTTCAGCCCGTGCCAATTTTTATCGCTAAATTCATTTTATACGACATGAATTGATGTCCACAAAAGTGTCACTACAAGTCTAAGAGAGTATTGATTACTCATATGAAATCCCACGATCAACACGATTAATCTTCTTAATTCTCGTTTTAATTTGCTTAATAGATTTCCTCGTTTCACAATATGCCACACACAAGGAATTACACAATTCTCATTGTCAATTCACACATCTTAATATGCATTGATCTAATACGAATCAATTGAATTAACCGACTCACCAAATAATAACACTTATATTCATAGAAATATTATTTCGATTAATATATTCATTTAATAATACGTGGAAATTCTCGGGTATTACATCCTCCCTCCCCCCCCCCCTTATAAAAATTCAGTCTCGGAATTACTACAAGGTTACACAAATAGATGGGGATAATCCCTCATCATCCTATCTCCTAACTCATATGTAGCCTCCTCGACATCGTGGTTACGCCAAAGTACTTTTACAGAGGAAATAACTTTATTTCTTAAGGTTTGCTCTTTCCTATCAAGAATTAGGACATGAATTTCTCCGTACGCTAAATTCTTCTCCACTTGAATGAGTTCATAAGAAATCACGTGCTTATAGTCAGGCTTGTACGGACGTAACACGAATATATGAAACACATTATGCATGTGCTCCGACTAAGGTGGTAGTGCAACTTTGTATGCTACTTCGCCCACTCGCTTGCGTATCTCGAACAGTCCTATGAATCTCGGACTCAGTTTTTCCTTTCTTGCCGAAATGGATCTTTCCCTTCCATGGAGATACCTTCTGGAATACAAAACTGCCGACTTCAAAATCTCGGTCTTGCCGATGCAAATCTGTATACTTTTTTTGACAATCTTGAGCTGCAACTAGTCTAACCCTTATTACTGTCACCACATCCGCGGTTTGTTGCACTAATTTTGGTCCGAGTATTCGTCGTTCCCCGACTTCGTCCCAACATAATGGCGTTTTGCACTTCCTCCCGTAAAGAGCTTCGTACGGGGCATGCCAATACTCGCATGGTAACTATTATTATACGCAAACTCAACTAAGGGTAGGTGGTCGTCCCAATTTTCCTTGAAGTCCATCACTCAAGATCTAAGCATGTCCTCTAGCGTTTGTATTGTTCGCTCACTTTGTCCATCTGTCTGAGGATGATAAGCAGTACTTAACCTTAACTGCGTTCCCATCCTCTCTTGTAAAATTTTCCAAAATTTTGACGTGAAACTCGAGTTTCGGTCAGAAACCATTGATACCAGCACTCCATGTCGTGAAAAAATCTCATTTACGTACAGGCTCACTAGCTGATTCAAACTGTTGCGGATCTTGATCAGTAGAAAATGTGCGGTCTTTGTAAGTCGATCCACGATAACCCAAATAACATCCAAATCCATCGTAATATGCTCGTAATAGTGGATCTTTGTAAGTTCTACCACGAAATCCATCGTAATATGCTCCCATTTCCACTATGGTATTTCCAACGGTTGTAGCAACCCACTCGGCCGCTGATGCTCTGCTTTTACGCGTTGACAGATCAAACATCTACTAACACACTCTGCGACTTCCCGTTTTAAATTGGGCCACCAAAAATGTTGCCTCAAATCTCTGTACATTTTAGTGCCTCCAGAATGAACGGAGTATGTCGTATTGTGTGCCTCGTGTAAAATATCCTCTCTCAACTCGGTTACCGCCGGTACCTACACTCTCTCTTCAAATCTTAAGATACCGTCTTTATCTATTCAAAATTTTTCTTCCTCATTTTCCGTTATCCTTTTCCTGATTTTCTCACATTCTCCATCTTTCCCCTGTGCTTCCTTTACTTTATCCAACAATGTCGGACAAGCTTCCATTACAAATAATTTCTCTTTAGACCTCTCGGATACCTTCACCTCTATTTCCAACTTCTCCATATCTCTTATTAACTCCTCATGAGTTGTCAGTTGAAACAATTTCTCCCTTCCTTTCCTGCTCAGAGCGTCGGTAACTACGTTTGCCTTCCCCGGGTGATAAAGAATCTCACTGTCATAATCCTTGATTAATTCTAACCACATTCTCTGACGCATATTCAACTCCTTCAGTGTGAAGATATATTTCAGACTTTTGTGGTCCGTGTATATCTCACATTTCTCTCTGTACAAATAATGTCTCCAGATCTTTAACTCAAAAACTATTGCAGCTAACTCTAAGTCATAAGTAGGGTATCGTTTTTCATAATCGTTCAATTGTTGTGACGCATACGCAATAACTTTTCCATGCTGCATCATCACACAGCCCAGTCCTCTATGTGATGCATCACTATACACTACAAATCCTCACGTATCATCTGGTAAGGATAATACAGGCGTCCCGCTTAATCTCTTCTTCAACTCTTGAAAACTCTCCTCGCATTTGTCGGTCCATACAAATTTTATCGTTTTCCTCGTCAGGTTAGTCAACGGGGTCGCTATCTTAAAAAAATCTTAGATGAATCTTCGATAGTACCCAGCTAACCCTAAGAAACTTCTCACCTCTGTCGGTGTTCTCGGTTGTTCCAAACTACTTACTGCTTTGACCTTTTCGGGGTCTACTGAGATTCCATTCTCATCCACCACGTGGCCTAAGAATTGAACCTTCTTCATCTAAAATTCATATTTTGAAAACTTCGCATCGTAGTGCTTCCAAAACAATCTTCAGATGTTCAGCATGTTCTTCCTCTGTCTTCGAGTAGATCAAAATGTCGTCGATGAAAACTACTACGAAGCATTAGTTAAACCGAATGACATTACCAAAAACTCGTAATGTCAATAACGGGTTTAAAACGCGGTTTTTGGTATATCCTCATCCCGCACTTTCAGTTGATGATATCTTGTCCATAAGTCGATCTCCAAGAAACATTTTGCTCCCTTCAGTTGATCAAACAAGTCGTCTATCCTCGATAATGGATATCTGTTCTTGATCGTTACTCTGTTCAATTCTCGATAATCGATACAGAGCCTCATCGATCTGTCTTTTTTCTTCACGAATAACACTGGTGCTCCCCAAGGAGACACACTCGGTCGAATGTACCCCTTATACAGTAACTCTTGAAGTTGTACCATCAATTCCTTCTTTTCTACTTGTGACGTCCCCAAATTTGGGTCCCAAGAACTTCGGACTTGGTACGTTACGATACTTCATCATCATACATATTCTATCATCTAATACTAAACAAATAAAAATATATTGTTTATTTTACATAATTCTATAACATTTTCCCAGGTTTATTAACCTTAACTGAATACATACCTTCAAAATTACAAAGGTTTACAATAAGATGACTAAATAGTTATTCTTATAACAATTTATTACTGTATTTTGCTTTTGTCTATGTCCTTCTTCAAGCTTTCTCCTTTATCTGAAATTTATTATTATGATATAGCAAGGGTGAGCAACTACTTTGCCTAACAAGTTTAAATTCAATAAAGACATATCATGATTGAAAGAATAATAAGCTTTCATGTAAGACCCCGAATTTTATGAAATAAAAGTATTCAATTTTTCTATTTAGTAAATAGTTAAATTGATAAAAAGTTAAAGTTAAGGGTGATATGTGAATTTTTTTCAAAATAAGCAAGTGGCTATAAAATACTTATTGTTGTCGGGGAATATTCGTTTGGTCATGGAATATTCTTGTTGTCGGGGAATATTCGTACGACGGCGCAGCCATTTGTGGGCCCCATAATAGAATAACTGTCAGATGAAGAAAACGATAAATTTGAGTTTTTTTATAAATAACAGCGTAATCGTTACCGTTAACATTATTAGAATACCCAGTGGGTAAAGTAAAGTAATACGCGTTGTTGCACAGTAGCACACGGTATTGCACAGTATTTTTGAATTATTAATTCTTACATAAGAAGGCACTACTCAATAATTGTTACATTAATTACTGTTCAATATTTTAATTTATTGATTCAATAATTGATATGTTGATATTTTATATTATTGTTGTGCAATAATTGTCACTGCACAGTATCTCCATTATCAGATCAATAATTTTGTATTTGAATAATATTATTAATTATTGGCAATGTCTAAGGAAGTTCTGTCTAGGAAAGGGGTTTGGTCACCTAATTGCGCGCCAAATAAGGAGAAATCCTTATCGAAAAGCCCCCTCTTTCCTGGGAACGACCTAGTTGTCATAATTGTGATTCTGTAATATTATTTGTGAATAATTAATTATTAATTTATATGATAAGGAAATATTTATTTTGTGTAGATATAAATGAAGAAATTAATGCTGAGGTGTTTTATTAGTATTTTGTCGAAATGAAAAACGAATACTTGATTTTGTAAAATCTATAACTCTTTGTGTATAATGAGTTAGGAGATGAGTCATATATCAAAAGAAAGCCCTAGAAGTAAGCTAAGCTTAGAAATTTGAATCACCCAAATATTCTTTGTGGATTATTCGCGGTGATTGTTTGAGTGAAACTGGTCCGAAGGACTCATAATCTGAAAAATCAGTGTTCTTGAGATATATTGCGTGAATTATAATTTTTAATTCAACCGTTGGATCGTTGTGATTTTTGGATATGTTATACATATATAAGTTGAGTATATTTCCACAAATTGTGAACCGTTAAAAATTAACGTATGATTTGTTATGAATTTTAAGAGGTGACTGATTCGAAAATTATGTTTATAAATAATTTTTGGTGGAAAATTCTAGAATGAGTGGGCCCCACCTTTGGTTGGTGAAAAAATCTGATCAAATTCTTTTTCAAATATGGTGGGTGGGAATAGTAGCAGGTAAAGCCATCAGGTAGTAGGTCAAGTCTGCTTCGGCTTTCTAACATTTTCCTATAAATAGGGTGCTTAGTTAGAATTGAAAATCACACCAGAAACAAGTTTTCTCTCTTTTTCTCTCTATATTATCGAGCGTATTTTGTAAGTATTTAGATACTTTGTGAGTTACTATTCATCAGTGCAAGTTTTTTTCAGCCTTATATCGATATTTCGATCAGAAGTACTGTTATTTTGAGGTAAGGGATATTGTTATTATTATAGTACGGGATTTTAAGGGATTGTAAGGGATGTTATTTTCTTCATAATGATGTTATTCTTTCAATATCATTGTACCGAAATATTGGTATGGATTTTATTGTGGAATTTCTACCTTTTTGTGTCGGGGTTACTATTCACGTATGCGGTACTATTCACGTATACGGCACAATTCACGTATACGACACTATTTATGTATATGACACTATTTACGTGTATGACATTATTTATGTATACGCACTACAAAAAAATGGGACTTCAGCAACAACCAATTTTCATTGCTAAACGTGCCAAATTTCGTTGCTAAAGGGTTTTGGCAATGACTTTACTGTCGTTGTGTCTTTCGTTGCGCAATGAGCGTTTCTAATTGTTCCGCAACGAACGTATTTTTTTCGTTGCTAAAACTAATTCATTTTGCAACGAAATTTGGCTTTCGTATAGAGACATCGATCCTTTAGCAACAAAATGTATTGTTGCAGAATAATTAAATTTTTGTTGCTAAAAACCCTATTTCGTTGCAAAAGCCTACTAATTGGCAACGAAATGAACTCTTTTTTTTTTGCAACGACCACGCATTTTCATTGCAATTGACACCATTTTTCAACGACATTTTTCGTTGCAGTAAATTATGAAAATTGTTGCCTAAGCTTGCTTTCGTTACGGAATGTAAACTTTTTAGCAATGATTTTCGTTGCTGATTATATTATTTTTGCAATGACATTATGCTGAATCAGCAACGAAAATGTTTGTTGTTGGTTATTTTTCAATAGCAACGAAAGTCGTCGATTAGCAACGACATTATATGTTGCCGTTTCTTTATATGTGCAACAAAAATTGATATGATTTGCAACGATAAAAAATATTACCTTTTATTTTAGTATTAGCAACAATATCCTCTCTGCTGTTATTAGGTTAATTTTTTGTTGCCAAATATTATATTTTTAATGCCATTAGCAACGAAAATTTATTGCTAAATGTATAAAAAAAATTTGCTATATTAAAACTTATTCAATGCTTTAGTAACAAATTATATTGTTGCCAAATCAAAATTTGACATTCTTTTTGTGTACCTGACTGGCTCAATGTCCCTATAGTAAATAATGACAAAAATACAAAAAACTAAAATATTATTAACTTAATAAAATCATCCACTACATAATCATTCATTATCTTTACAATTAACCATCTAAAGCTACCACAGTTCTTCAATCAAAGTATATATCTACATATATAGAGAGTACACTTCATAATTTCGTCCCTCGTCTTCCGTAAACGTAGCACGGAAATTTGATACCCAGTATTGTAAGGCAGGTCGTAGAAGCAGTCTTTCTGCACATATTTAAAAATAATAACAAGTCAGGAAAATGAACCAAATAGGTCACCAGAGACACTTAGTGCCAAAATCAATACATAAAGACAATAATGTGTTATTTTCTTACTAATCAAGGGACATGGAAGAAGGTAATACCCTTTTTATTGACTACCAAATTAATATAAATATCCTGAAGAAGACAAGCATGTGTTTCGTGAACCTCTTCCTAGTGGGTATACATTGACACACAAATCAAGATAATAATTGGTGCTAAAAAATAATGCTACAAGTGAACAGACATTTTACACGCTTATAATGATGACAGTACAACTTGATAAATATGTTCGTGCGTGTAGCGAAAGTAAGAAACACACTTGAACAGAACTTCAACAGCAGATACACATAACCTTAACATTAAAAACAAAAACAAGAGACATCAGGCCTCAAAAAAAGCTGCCTTATGACTTTATGAGGCAAAGTGTTTTCTGAAACATTCTCATTTACATAATTAAAGCCATACATGTTTAGTGGAAACAAGTGGGCATAGATCATCAAACTTGTCAAATTTGTTTGGAAAATTGGTGTCAAAATAGTCAAATATTGCATTCTTCAGTATCCCAAGAGGATGTTGATCCCTTCAGTGAAGTTGCATTCTAAGTTTTGAAAATATCAAATCCGGAACATTGTTTGTTGGGTCATCCTTCACCACATCTACAAATCCCAGCCAAAATAAATCAAACCAGTAGATAAATGCTTAAGTATAGTATCGGAACTACAATAGGAACAACACCCAAAAGAATATTGTCAAAGACAAGTATTCATAGTAGCAATCAAAAGGATTGAAAGATCATATAAATATATGAATCTAACCAACAGCCTCTATCCCACCCCCTTCCAAAAAACACACTCAACAAGATGAGAAAATACAACATCGTAACACATCCCAGTCGATCCCAGCCCATCCATGTATTGGAATTCTACCTTAAACACAAATTTATCATAGGGTCATAATAATGGCAAGTCACTTCGCAAGTTTTACTATAATTAACACTTTGTATCCAAATTATTAGTATCTAGGGTGTAGATTGACCAAGCTATGTTGCTAAGATTTATGGGTTGTAAAAAAATAAAACAACAGTGATAGTTCTTAGCATCATGGAGGAAAATCTTCTTTGTGAACTCCAATTCTCTACTAGAAGCTTTAGTTTCCAGTTTCCAGTTTCTCAGCCACCCACCGCCTGTGATGCCTAAGATTAAGTACATCAAAGGATATATGGTAAGTTAAGTAATGAAGTGAAACCTTAAACTTTTGAATAACAGATGTGGAAACAAAAAAACAAATGTGCGTGGGTGTGTGAGTGAGAGAGATGGTTGTGAACAACAAATAGCAATTTTCCAAGGAGGACCATGTTATGACTTATGACACCAAAATTACCCACCAATGATGGAAATGAACAATGAATTAGAGAGGGAAAAAACAGGATGCCTGGTGCAAGATGTATAGATTCTATTGCTTATCAAGTAATCTAGATAACTATTCAAGAACATTCATGTGTTCACGCAAATGCAAATATGACCTAGGTAAAATCTATGTTCAGCTAAAACCATTGCTAAGGTTTGTTCTTTACTTAGGCTGCCAGTAGATATATTGCTTTTATTTTTAAAAATTCAGATTATTTTTAAACCACCTTTGTGCTGTAAGAGCAAGAAGTCTTCAATCTGTTTAGTCATTAAATTTTAAGAAAAGTATAAGTCTTATCGGTTCAAAGTATCCTTGCACCAATCAAACTCAGATACAATAACATTTACTCTGCTATATGCTTCATCATCTATTCATACACCTAGGTACAGGGGCGGATCCAGAAACAAATCTTACTCTTTCATCATCTATTCATATACCTAGGTACAGGGGCAGATCTAGAAACTCATATATAGGCATTATGTATGTTCAAGCAATTCTTACTCTTTCAAGATCGGCTGCGCTTTAAACAACCTCATCTTATATTCTCCCCTCTGTATCCTCATTCTTTCTTCCAATTCCCGTTGCATTTCCTCTTCATGTCTCACCCAACTCCCCAATTGAAAAGGTTCTGGTTTATTGCATGGCTTTGGCTCCGGTTTTGGTTGAAGATGTACAATAAGTGATAGTATACATTAAGAATGCTCATAAAACAAATATTTATCAGTGGTTACATGTACTTAATAAGATATGCATACCACAGGATAATCAGTAGTATAAGGATATGGATTGGCCTTTGGAACCCTAGCCCTCTCCTCTTCCAACTGCTTCTGTATTACTTCCATAACAAATTTTATTTCTTTCTTCAATCCTCTTTCCTGATGTCACATGTATGCACAAATAGATACAAACAAGTAAGCAAAACTAACAAGATAACTGTAAAAATCTCTCAGTTAATGTCAGAGTGGTTTGACATTTGGTACCTCTGTGTGCAGACGGAAGGAATTTGGTGCAGTGTTCCTGGGAAGTTTGTTTTGTTGAGGTTCTGAATTCAGTGAAAGCTGACCAAAAAAAAAAGAAATTCATACAAACAACGCATGTACACATATTCGGTATCTGGTATAAGAATCAGTAAAGAAGATTGAGAAAGTAAATTGGAATCATGAAAATTACTAGTTGAAATCTCAGTATACTTGGATTGGAGAAATACCAGAGAATGAAGAAGAAGAGCAACACAATCAGAGGAATCATGTAAATCCACTTCTTCCCCGATGATTTTGGGCGTAAATTCTGTATGTTATGCTCGATTTTGCCTTCGTCAGATATAGGAAAATCAATGGTGAAATCGAGATCTAGATTGGGGATGAGAGATTGAGACTTCACTCCACCCAATTTTCCTCGAACATAAATAAATAAATATAAGACAAAACAATTTCTGCAATAGATTGATGTAGTTCAACAAAGCACCATCGACAAATTCTCTAAATATGTAGATAGTGCAAATGCACCAACAGTACCTTTCCCTCTTTAGCTTGATTTCCAATCTCCTCATTTTCCTCTTATAGGGTCCTGCATTTAGCCATTAACATCTTTCCCATCTTGCTTTGTGGGGTAAAATTAACAGCAGCAACATTATCTTGCAACTCCTTCACTTTTTTATCCTTCTCCTCTACCAGATTCTGGAATTGTAACATGAAGTATACTTAGGCTGAATGTATAGGTAGGTATATGTTTATAAAAGCATAATTAAACAATTGAAAGAATTTATAAAGTAAATGCACCAACAAAAAATTTAGGAGATTTTTAAAACTAGAAGTCAAAGAACACTTTACAAAGTTCACATCAAAGAGGGCCAGAACATTACAACACCACAAAATTTAAAATCATCACCGCTTTCTGTGTCATTAATTACAGCTCTTTATGTATCATCACGCTAATCACTAGCAATATAACTGGGTATGTAACTACTGCCATCAGCATCAAAACAAATTAACAAATTATCAACTAAAAAGAGTACCAAACTTCTATATACATTATTACATTTCCCATAGATATGATTCAAAGAAAAATTATGCTCTTACCACAATGTAATCAACATGCTGCTTTGCTGATTGGGGATGCATATTTCTATGGGCGAGATTATGATCGTGCAGCAGAGGCTTATATACATGTCAAATCCCAATCAAATGCCCAAGCTATGTTTAACCTTGGATACATGCATGAACATGGCCAAGGACTTCCATTTGATCTTCATATTGCCAAGCGTTATGGTGATCAAGCATTATTAGAAGAAATCAGTAAAGATATCATTAGTGCCAGTCAAGAAGAAATCAGTGAATGAACCAGCTTTGTGGCCTTTAGGAGTTTCCCCCAAGAAAAGAACTATAAGCTTAGTGTCCTCTTTGTTGTACCACCATGTTACAATACCAAATGGAAGGGCAATGGAGCAAACATCAGTTCTGCGAATATTGAAATTAGAAACTAATTGGACTCTAGAATTACAGGTTAGAAAACAGGAACTCTTCTCAGTATATTTAAAAATAAGGAAAAAAATAACACTAGTTTGCTTGAATTTGAAATATTGACTAATAATGATAGATTACACAAAATACAACCGAACAAATTCATAAAAAAATATATGATGTTAAAAGAAAAAGCTACCAATAAAGTCCTATCTTTAGAGACTAATAGAGATCTTGAACATTGACCAATAACAAATATTATACCATGATACAACCAAAAAAAATTCATGATCCAATCAAAAGACATTTAAACATAACCCAGAAATTTACATAAGCAGAATAATACAAATATGTCATCATCTAAGAGATCAAGACATACCCACATTAATCATTAATAAACATGAAGTAAAATACTAAAATCAACCAACAATTAAAAATCAAAATCAAATCACATAACATAAATTAACCAATTTACTCACACGTCACTATTTTCCAGAAAAATACCAAGAATCGAGTTAACACAAAAACCTGCATTCTAACACTTGTCCTTGCTATTACTTATATGTTGATTGCCAAAAATACCTTCCCCTCCACATTTCAATTCAAATGCGAACAAGCTGTAACTATATTAACCCACACGGCCACATTCCAATATAAAGCTTTAAAAGAGCCAAGAATCAGTCAAGACGAAAGCTTTATATCAAAATTCACACATTGCACACTTCTCCCATCTTTTCAATTTACACCTAGAAAGCCCTAATTATATAAATCCACTCCATAATATAAAGCTTTATAAGAATTAAAAATCTTTCTTGACATTTGCTACGGATTCACTTCACATAACACACAATATATAATAAATTAAAATAAAAATGAACTAACCATTTTCTTTCTTGACATCTTCTCTCCTTCGCTTACGATTGTGGGCCCATTCTGCAATGGCGTTGAAACTCTCAGGGTCAGATCTGGCATCGAAAATATCGGGTATAATTTTGATCTAGAGAATCCGATTAGAGAAATTGCTGTCGTTGAAGGCGAATCTGAAGTCGGAGTCGACCCGACCACCGCTCGACGAGAAGTTCGGAGCCATTATTGTTTGGGGATTCAATTGTTTCATTAACAAAACTAAACTAAAGAGAGAGTCGTAGTGAAATGGAAATCCTGATTGGGAACAAAAATCAAGAACAATCGGATGCGGTTGGGTATGATGTACCTCATCATGGAGAATGGTTGCATCTCGAGTATCTCACCAACTTTCTCCATTATATCTATTTTATTTAAATTTTCTTAGAATAGGCTATTCTCTTAACCAAAATAATTAATTTAAGAATAATTTTTATAAATAAAAAAAACTTTATTTTATTAAAAAAAACAGCTTTACTTTTTAAAAAAAAAGATTTTTTTTTAAAACGAATATTTTTTTAAAAATAAAAATTCGTTGGGAGTAAAGACTCTCATATCTAATTTGGAAAAAACTACTCAACGCCATTTGAAATGGCGTTGAACATTTAGATATTTTTTTTGACTAAAAATCAGAAAGGCAACCAACGCCACTTTAAAAATATTTTTTTCAATGCCAAACTAACTGGCATTGTAACTTTTTTTAAATTTTTTTATAAAGTAAATTTGTAAAAAAGAAGAGTAAGATGTAACATCACTTTAACTGACGTTGGAATCTTTTCTTCTTTTTTTTTTAATTTATTTGATGTCTTGTACTTATTTACAAACATCAATATTTTTTTATGTTTATTCTCTATCATCGACGTTGGAAATGAATGAGTATATAAGACTTCAACTATAAAAAATAAAAATAAAAATTTTAACGCCAATTAAAGTGACTTTGCATCTTACTCTTCTTTTTTACAAATTTATTTTTTTAAAAAAAAATAAATAAAATTGATATTACATTAATATGGGTCAAACTAACTTATTAGGAATGACTTATAAGTCATCTTTAAATAACTTTATTTTGTTTTAGTTCATAAAACATAATAAATTTTTCTTCATCTTTTATGTTTTATGTTAGAACTGATAGTATTAAAATTTAATTTTATAATATATTTGGAAAAAAGGTAAAATGAGAACTACAAATAGCTAGGGGTATACCATTACTATTCTTCTTTTTATGTTTTACTTTTGGACTTCAAATTATGTTCATGATTTAAGTTACTCTTTCCGTCTAAGAATAAAATTTCTTATTATTTTATGTAATATCAAGTTAAATATTTACTTATATTAAATAATTTATTTTTTTACAATAATTTGTACGTAATACCCTTTGTATTAAATGTCATATTTTTATTATTTATATAATATCATTAGTCATATAGAAAAATATGCAATTAGATGATAATTAAAATACGAACAATTTTATAATTTGACATTTTTTTTAAAGTTGCATAAAATCAATCATCACTTTCATTCTCGGAGTGAGGGAGTACTTGTAAGTATATCCTACTTCTATTTAGAAATAGGAAACACTGAGAAGCATAGATATAATAATCAGGTTTGATGAGGTTGGGTTTACTTAGGTCGGAGGCCCGAAACTAACATGTTTAGCAATCGGTTGTCACATGTACTATTTCAACAACCATAATCTATACCGTTGATCGCAATATTGGATGACACAGATTGAAATGAATTTTTTCCAGTCGCTACTGAAAGTAGTATGCATACAAGCCAATCATGTATGATGATAAAGCATATACTTTGTAATCAATCTTATTTATTTATTTATTAATAAAATAATTATTTATGAAGGCATTTATTATCTACATGGTGTTGTTGTATTATGTGATAAACCTATAGTTTTAAGCAATACTTTTAGAATCATGATGAGATCATGCTAATGAGATCTAAATTCTTAGAAAGCTTAAACTAAAATGTTCCCAATCAATGGATTACTAAAAAGGGGATTAGTGAATCCGGATAGATTGGTATGTACGTTGCTTGCTCATTGGATGAGGATGATTGATCTCATGATCATTTGTGTGGAGACACTAAAGCAAGTATGTAGGTGCTTATTAGAGAATAAGTTCACTGAACGTGACTCGCTAAGGAATACCTAATGGAGTTTTACTTGCCTGTCAATAGGAATTCTGTAGTGATAGTAGTACAAATCATCTTTAGACTTGAGATCATCATAGTATCTTATATATAATGAATTACACTTTAACTTATTCCTTAAGACTCTTAGAGTATATCAAAGGGTATGCTTGGGTGTAATAAGTTATATATGAAGATAATGAATGATCAATAAAGAATCTACCGCTTCTAGTAAAAGAAGAGAAATGTCCTATGTGATTCGATAAATGACAACCCAGGAATCCTTGGCCAAGGTGGAATGAAGTTAGAAAGTAGTTTCTAATTTGCATTCATTAGGAGTTGTGCATTTAAGAATCGAAGTACATATAATTAAATAAAATAAGACTTGACAGTAATTTCATGTCTTATATTTAATTGGGACATTGTATGGTGGAAGGATTGAATTGTAGGATAACTATTAACTGAAAGGTTCTTTTATGATTAATGTTAAAATTTATATTATCTGGAAAGTCGTTGATCGCTGGGGATGCTTATCCCTATTGTAGAATAAATATTATTTATTTAAATAAATTAATCGTTTAATTTATTTATTTAAATAAGATTATAATTGTTCTAATTGATTTATTCACAACCGGTTTATTATGGAGAACCTAAAGGGTCACACCATAAAAGGAATAATAATTATTTAAGAAGTTAATGGCATAATCATAATAATATGTTAAGTATATTTAATTTAATCTATGGTGATAGAATAAATTAAATAGCTTAATATTTATTATTTAATATTTTAGAAATATTAAATATAAATTAATAAGAGGAGTCTTATTAATATTATTACAATTATTATTATTTTAATTTTTAAAAGAGTTTAGAAATTAATTTAATATAAGTACTTTCATTTATTCCTAATAGGATTAGGAGGGAAAATTAGTTAAAGGAGTTTAATTAATTATCCCTAATAAGATTAGGGAGCCCATTTAATTAAAAGAGTTTAATTAAATAAATAATACCTTATTTTAATTAAATAGGGTTACCTGATATCTTTATAAGAGGAGTCTTATATCAGATATCAGATATACGTAATTTCAATAGTTGGAGAGTACGCCCCTTTTTCCTATAGAGATAGAAAAAACTAGGGTTTGAGCCAATACACCATTCTTCTTGAAAATTCTTCTTCCTTGGTGGATCACCTCTAGAGGCCATACACTTGGGTGGCTTACATTGATCAAATGAAGGAATCTACCCGGAGATTCAAGGAGATCGCGGAGAAGTAGGAGGTGAACTCATACCTGAGGAAGCTCGTTTCTACAAGGGTATGATTTCATAATTTTTTGTTCTTCGTTTTAATTAATAATATGCATAAAGGATGATCCGGGTAATTGGTTTGTGAAAAATTTTAAAATCTAATTTTATTATGCTTCCGCTAATTTTACAATTTGATTGCTACTTTGATTTTCACAAAACCTAACAGTGGTATCAGAGCCAAACTTTATGCTAATTATTAATTATTTTGATTCCATATATGTATGGGTATGTATTTAGAATAATTTATTGGGCATAATTTGTTGTATAAAATTAGTATTTTATGAGAAAAAAAAAAAGAAAAAGAAATTGCCGAGAAAAAAAAAAGTTTTCGAAAAACGTTTTATTTTATTTTTTTAAGTCCGTAGCTGAGTCTGTGTTATAACTTATATGCTGCATCTTCGGTGAATATATTTATATATTATATATATATCCGTGATCTACACATATATTATATATATCCGTGATCTGCGCTTCAATATTCGTATATTATAACTTCGATATACATGTATTATAGTTATATAAAATATATATGTTACTTGTACCTGCTTATCCTTCCTGGCATGTCATCCTATTATATTTCGTTAAAAGCTTAGCAGGTGTATGATATATGGTGGCCACAGAAATTAAGGCACATGATTATATAATATATGTTTACTTTATCACGGTATTATATATATAATATAATAATAATAATTTTATAATTAAAATAAAGTGTTTATTTTAATCTTGAAATTGAATTTCATGCAACTTAAAATTGCCCATTAAATGATACTCATATATATATATATATATGGAATGATTTTTATTTATTGATACATATGGTGATATGTATGATAATAAATGGAATTGATTATGGACTATTGACCAATGTGATTGGATTTATTTTAGTTGGATGTTTGAATGAATGGGTTTTATTAAATGGGGTCTACGTACCTCGTCTTTTCTGGTTTTCTTCTTGGTGTAAATTCTATCTCTCTCATATGTACTTCCCCTTGACTGCTGATCAAGGTTTCTATTTAAATTAAATAGTTTAATGTAATAGGATTAGTTATAATTTTTTGAAGAACTGGAGATCAAAGAGAAAGGAGCGCTCGAAGACCCGTTTGTAATGGAGCCCCTAGTTTAAATGTAATAGTTATATTTAAATGTTTATTCTTGCACCCTAGGGTTTGACCTTTTGGTTCACTTGGTAGCTCTAGTGAACCAAACTAGAATAAAAGTCCATAATCAATCCGAGTAGAATATTGTATTCTATATGTGCATGCTAGTATTATATATATTATATATTATGCAAACATGCTTCGCATGTTTAATAATATGATGCGTATTTTATATATATATATATTTGCATGCGCGCTAAACAAGATGAGACTAATAATAACAAACCTCTCAATGACATTATATTAAGTTGTAACGTTCAAAGCTATTTGGAATATCGAACGTCGCCTTCTAGCATGATAAAAATAATAGAGCATTGAATATTTAATATGAGTTTTCTGTGCACACACAAGGCGAGTATTAAATATTTGAGATGTTATTTTTATTACATTTGATGTTTATAAGGAATTGAACATTACCGCTTTGTTGTGCACACACAAGGGCTGTAGTTTTCTCTTTACTTATATGGAAATGCTGGGTATGACTTAACTAAAATCATTTTAGTTCGGATGTGCACACACTTGACCATTTTGATTTAAGAGGCAAAATATAAGGAGTTACATGATAATGTAATTGACAAGAGTTGTCTACCTATTTATTTATATATAGTTTGTTATGCACACACAAGGCTATATACATTTGAAATGGGATCCTTATTTTCACTAGCAAATCTTTAATTAGATATTGCCGAACTATATTCACGAGGGTAATATAGTTTGAAAAAAATAGTGGGAGATACCAATATAAAATAAGACCTAATTTATTTTGGTAATTAATTAAATGAATGTTTGCTAAAATATTGTGTTTTTAACATGCAGAATTTTGCAAATGTTACATTCACTAATTTCACTGCGTAGCATACTTGATGCTAACAAACTGACCGGATCGAACTACACGGACTGGTTAAGAAATTTGAGAATTGTTCTCACTGCTGAAAAGATTTCTTATGTCCTAAATTCACCCGTACCTGCAAAAGTTGCAGAGACAGTCTCTGAGGAAGAGATTGCTACTTTTAAATAGTGGCAAGATGATGCATCTATGGCTCAATGCATCATGCTCGCATCTATGAGTAACGAGCTTCAGCGTCAGCATGAAAACATGGATGCTCCTACTATACTGCTGCACCTGCAAGAGCTGTATGGTGAGCAAAGTAGGACTGCTAGATATGAGATATCTAAGGAGCTCTTCCGATCTCGGATGACCGAGGGTACTACTATTGAGACTCATGTCCTAAAGATGATTAATTTAATTGAACGTCTTGGACATCTTGGGTTCGTCATGGATGGGGAGTTGAGTCAAGATTTGATCTTGCAGTCACTCCCTGACACCTTCTCACAATTTGTTGTGAATTTTCACATGAATAAGTTGGACGTCAGCTTGCCTGAGTTACTTAACATATTGAAAACTGCTGAAGGTCACTTCCCATCCAAGATGAACCATGTCTTATTGGTGGATGATTCTTCCAAGAAAAGGAAGAGGCCCAATGTATCTTCTGAAAAGAAGAAATCCAAGAAGGCTAAGAGAAAGGCGAAAATGAAGGATCGAAAGAAACCTGATCCAGCTAGCAAAGGAATTTGCTTCCATTGCAACAAGCCGGGTCACTGGAAGAGGAACTGCAAGGATTATCTTGCGGAACAAAAGCAGAAGAAGCTTGGAGAAGCTTCGAATCCTAATCAAGGTTTGTTTATGATTGAAATTAATTTTTCTGAAAGTCAATCTTCTACTTGGGTATTAGATACTGGCTGTGGTTCTCACATATGTAATAATATGCTGGGACTGGTCAGAAGTAGAAAGCTGAGCAAGGATGAGGTCGTCCTACGAGTGGGAAATAGAGCAAAGGTTGATGTATTAGCTGTAGGGACTTATTGTTTAGCACTGCCTACGGGCAAGTTCATTTGTTTAAATAATTGTTATTTTGTTCCGTCACTTATTAGAAACATTATTTCAATATCTGTATTGGATATGGATGATTTTAACATTATAATAAAGAACAATAGTTGTTCTATTTATAATAATAATGTTTTATATGGTGTTTGTAATTTACGAAATGGACTTTACATTTTTGACTTACATGAAAATATACTTTAAATTGAACAAACTAAGAAAAAGAAAAGAGATGATGTTAATTATACCTATATGTGGAACTGTAGACTTGGTCATATTAATAAAACAAGATTATCCAAGTTGTATAAAGATGGGCTCCTAGAGCTATCAGATTATGAATCATATCCAACTTGTGAATCTTGTCTCATGGGAAAAATGACTAAATCCCCTTTTAGTGGAAAAGGAGAAAGAGTTACAGAGTTGTTAGCGTTGGTATACACAGATGTATGTGGACCTATGACAACGAATCCACGAGGAGGGTATTCTTATTTTATTACATTCACTGATGATCACTCAAGATTTGGATATGTGTATTTAATGAAATATAAATCTGAATCATTTGAAAAGTTCAAAGAGTTCAGAAGTGAAGTAGAGAAACAAACGGGCAAAAGTATTAAGATTCTTCGATCAGATCGAGGTGGTGAATACTTAAGCAGTGAGTTTCTCGATTGTCCCAAAGAAAATGGTATAATCTCACAATGGACTCCACCAGGGACGCCACGGCTGAATGGTGTATCTGAAAGGAGAAATCGAACACTGTTGGACATGGTTCGTTCCATGATGAGTTTTACCGATCTTCCGGTGTCATTCTGGGGATATGCCCTAGAAGCGGCTACATATCTACTAAATAAGGTTCCCTCGAAATCCGTCCCTAACACTCCATATGAGATATGGACAGGGAGGAAGCCTAGTCTTAAGCATGTTAAGATTTGGGGATGTCCAGCTTATGTGAAAAGGTTTCAAAACGATAAGCTTGGGACAAGATCTGATAAGTGTACTTTTGTGGGATATCCTAAAGAAAGTTTAGGATATTATTTCTACAATCCTACTGAACAAAGAGTGTTTGTTGCCAAACATGCTGCCTTCTTGGAAAAGGAGTTTATCCTTGAAGGGGTCAGTGGGAGGAAAATAGATCTTGAAGAAATTCATGAACCACAAACCACTACAGATCAAATGGATGAACCTGTCCAAGTAGAGATTCCTTCTGTACCACACCCTATTCGTAAATCTGGAAGAGTACCAAAGATACCTGATAGGTATGGACTTGTCATAGAAGATGACGATGAGGTACGCATCACTGATGATGATGATCCATTGAATTACGAACAGGCTATGAGTAGTAAAGACTCAGAGAAGTGGCAAGAAGCCATGAAATTCGAGATGGACTGCATGTATGAGAACAAAGTATGAACTTTGGTTTCACCACCTGAAGGCATTAAGCCTATTGGGTGTAAATGGGTCTTTAAAAGAAAGACTGGAGCAGACGGCAAGGTAGAGACCTATAAGGCCCGACTGGTCGCAAAAGGTTTCAAACAAAGACAAGGAGTTGACTATGACAAAACCTTCTCACCAGTAGCAATGCTCAAGTCCATTCGGATTTTTCTTGCGATTGCAGCTTACCATGACTACGAAATCTGGAAGATGGACGTGAAAACGGCCTTCCTCAATGGGAAACTTGAGGAAGATGTGTATATGACACAGCCAGAGGGATTTATTTCAAAGGTTGGAACAAATCAAGTCTGTAAGCTACAACGATCCATTTATGGATTGAAGCAAGCTTCTCGAAGGTGGAACATCCGTTTTGATGAGACAATCAAAGAGTTTGATTTTTATCAAAAATGAGGATGAACCATGTGTGTACAAGAAGGCTAGTGGGAGCGCTGTTTCATTCCTCGTATTATATGTTGATGATATATTACTGATAGGGAATGATATTCCTATGCTACAATCAATTAAAATCTGGTTATCTAAACACTTCTCCATGAAGGACTTGGGAGAAGCATCCTATATTTTGGGGATAAAGATCTATAGAGATAGATCTAAAAGGATGATTGGCTTGTCCCAAGGAACGTACATTGACTCGATACTAAAGAGGTTTAGCATGAAAGATTCCAAAAGAGGTCTCATGCCGATGAGTCATGGAATACATCTCTCCAAAAAATAGGCCCCAAAGACACCTGAGGAGAGAGGCCGTATGAGTAAGATTCCTTATGCTTCAGCAATAGGATCTATCATGTACGGTATGATATGTACTAGACCAGATGTCGCTCATGCACTTAGTATAACAAGCAGATATCAGTCGAATCCAGGAGAAGAACACTGGAAGGCAGTGAAAAATATCCTTAAGTACTTAAGAAGAACTAAGGATGTATTTCTTGTCTATGGTGGGTCTGAATTGAAACTAGAGGGCTTCACAGACTCAAGTTTTTAAACAGACCAAAATGACAGTAAAACCGTTTCGGGGTTTGTGTTTACCTTAAACGATGGCGCAGTGAGTTGGAAGAGTTCCAAACAGCAAACAGTTGCTGATTCAGTGACAGAGGCAGAGTACATAGCTGCAAGTGAAGCTGCAAAGGAAGCTGTTTGGATGAAAAAGTTCATTACCGAACTTGGTGTGGTTCCTAGCATTACAGGACCAGTGCCTTTATTCTGTGACAACACCGGAGCTGTTGCGCAGGCTAAGGAACCCAGGTCTCATCAGAAATCCAAACACGTGTTGCGGCGATTTCATTTGATCAGAGAGATCATTGAAAGAGGAGACGTCACCTTGGAGCGTGTGGACTCTCAAGACAATATTGTAGATCCATTTACTAAAGCATTAACACAACAGCAGTTCGATCGTCACTTAGAGAAGATGGGTATGAGATACCACGGCGATTGGCTTTAGTGCAAGTGGGAGATTGAAAGTAGTATGCATACAAGCCAATCATGTATGATGATAAAGCATATACTTTGTAATCAATCTTATTTATTTATTTATTAATAAAATAATTATTTATGAAGGCATTTATTATCTACATGGTGCTGTTGTAATATGTGATAAACCCATAGTTTTAAGCAATACTTTTAGAATCATGATGAGATCATGCTAATGAGATCTAAATTCTTAGAAAGCTTAAACTAAAATGTTCCCAATCAATGGATTACTAAAAAGGGGATTAGTGAATCCGGATAGATTGGTACGTACGTTGCTTGCTCATTGGATAAGGATGATTGATCTCATGGTCATTTGTGTGGAGACACTAAAGCAAGTATGTAGGTGCTTATTAGAGAATAAGTTCACTGAACGTGACTCGCTAAGGAATACCTAATGGAGTTTTACTTGCCTGTCAATAGAAATTCCTGTAGTGATAGTAGTACAAATCATCTTTAGACTTGAGATCATCATAGTATCTTATATATAATGAATTACACTTTGACTTATTCCTTAAGACTCTTAGAGTATATCAAAGGGTATGCTTGGGTGTAATAAGTTATATATGAAGATAATGAATGATCAATAAAGAATCTACCACTTCTAGTAAAAGAAGAGAAATGTCCTATGTGATTCGATAAATGACAACCCAGGAATCCTTGGTCAAGGTGGAATGAAGTTAGAAAGTAGTTTCTAATTTGCATTCATTAGGAGTTGTGCATTTAAGAATCGAAGTACATATAATTAATTAAAATAAGACTTGACAGTAATTCCATGTCTTATATTTAATTGGGACATTGTATGGTGGAAGGATTGAATTGTACGATAACTATTAACTCAAAGGATCTTTTATGATTAATGTTGAAATCTATATTATCTGGAAAGTCGTTGATCGCTAGGGAGGCTTATCCCTATTGTAGAATAAATATTATTTATTCAAATAAATTAATCGTTTAATTTATTTATTTAAATAAGATTAAAATTGTTCTAATTGATTTATTCACAACCGGTTTAATATGAAGAACCTAAAGGGTCACACCATAAAAGGAATAATAATTATTTAAGAAGTTAATGGCATACTCGTAATAATATGTTAAGTATATTTAATTTAATCTATGGTGATAGAATAAATTAAATAGCTTAATATTTATTATTTAATATTTTAGAAATATTAAATATAAATTAATAAGAGGAGTCATATTAATATTATTACAATTATTATTATTTTAATTTCTAAAAGAGTTTAGGAATTAATTTAATATAAGTACTCTCATTTATTCCTAATAGGATTAGGAGGGAAAATTAGTTAAAGGAGTTTAATTAATTATCCCTAATAAGATTAGGGAGCCTATTTAATTAAAAGAGTTTAATTAAATAAATAATACCTTATTTTAATTAAATAGGGTTACCTGATATCTTTATAAGAGGAGTCTTATATTAGATATCAGATATACGTAATTCTAATAGTTGGAGAGTACGCCCCCTTTTTATATAAAGATAGAAAAAACTAGGGTTTGAGCCAATACACCCTTCCTCTTGAAAATTTTTCTTCCTTGGTGGATCACCTCTAAAGGCCATACACTTAGGTGGCTTACATTGATCAAAGGAAGAAATCTACCCGGAGATTCAAGGAGATCGCGGAGAAGTAGGAGGTGAACTCGTACCTGAGGAAGCTCGTTTCTACAAGGGTATGATTTCATAATTTCTTGTTCTTCGTTTTAATTAATAATATGCATAAAAGATGATCCGGGTAATTGGTTTGTGAAAAAATTTAAAATCTGATTTTATTATGCTTCCGCTAATTTTGCAATTTGATTGCTACTTTGATTTTCACAAAACCTAACAGCTACAGGCTGTAGCGACATGATAAATTACATATTTGCCCTGCATTTACAAATGAGTTATTATTATTATTATTATTATTATTATTATTATTTATTATTATTATTATTATTATTATTATTATTATTATTATTATTAATATTATTATTATTATTATTATTATTTTATTATTAGTACTATTATTATTGTTATTAGTATTATTATTATTGTTATTAGTATTATTATTATTATTATTATTGTTGTTGTTGTTGTTGTTGTTGTTGTTATTATTATTATTATTATTATTACTATTATAATTATATAATAATAATAATAATAATAATAATAATAATAATAATAATTATTATTATTATTATTATTATTATTATCTTAATTTAAGTCAACATTTTAGTAGTCGTTGCAAAAAGTTGTATAAAATATGCAACGAAAATAAAAATGGTTGCCAATGAATGTGGTCCATATTATGCAACGAAATATAGCAACAAAAAAAACTTATGTTGCCCACGATGAGGAGAAATCAAGTGGTTAGAAATTTTACAACGAATTTCTAACGAATTTTGTTTCCAAATTTTGCAAATACTTATGAATTTCGTTGTAAAAAAGTGAAAGCCTGACACAATCTGCAACGAAGGACAAGTTTCGTTGCTAAACATACACTTTTAGCAACGACTTATAAAGTCGTTGCCTGAAAAAGTAATGCTAAAGCCCCATTTTTAGCAACAAAAAAACTTTTGTTGCCCACGATGACGGAAAATCAAGTGGCCGAAAATTTTGCAACGAATTTCTAACGAAAATTTTTCCCGCCAATGAATTAGTAACGAAATTTTGCAACGACTTATGAATTTCGTTGCAAAAAGTGAAAGCTTGACACAATCTGTAACGAAGGACAAATTTCGTTGCTAAACATATACTTTTAGCAACGACTTATAAAGTCGTTGCCCGAAAAATCGTTGCTAAATACTCATTTTTTTGTAGTAACGGTACTATGTACGAATACAGAGTACTATTCACGAGTTACTATTCATGAGTTACTATTCACGAGTTACTATTCACGGTACTATTCACGACAAAATCAGTTTCTTTTTCTGACTAAATTATCGTTGATTTATGAATCTTACTCTTGAAATTAAATGCAGTTGTTGATCATATTGTTTTTATGATCATATATAATATTTTTATAATCCTGGTGATGAAATTTCTCTTTGACTTAAGTGTAAAGATGGGTAGATTATTGGTATGATCGTGATTATGGGTTCTCTTTGGCCAGTAGTGCAAAGTTGAATTATTGACTGGTATGATCATGACCATTGAATTTACAATTGAATATCTTTAGCTTAAGTGCAAAGGTGGATAGATCAACATGGTTATAATTATTGTTTATACAAATTTTGAAATGATTATATATTTCTTTGAGATATTAATATATTTGGCCTGTAGTGCAAATATGATACGTTGATAAATATTTTTGGCCTATAGTGCAAAGATGAACTTTTGACAAATATCTTTGGCCCGTGGTGCAAAGATAAACTTATTAGTATGACTATGAACAGAAACAATGATTTGGTATAACCATGATCTTTGATATTTCAGGTAAAGACAGGTGATGTAAATTATCTTCGTCCTTGATGAGAAGAGGAATTTAGAACCACAATTATGATTATGAGTTATTCACATGATTGTGGGCAGGACCTGTTGATTAATGTTATAGGGATAAAACATTGTTGTTGGACTTTAAACATGGAGAAGATAATAAATTTTATGGTCTATTTGATTCTTCTAATGGATTGCTCGTTCCGCTGCAACAATGGTTGAAAAGTTTTATTATCTACCATATATGCTAAATCTCTGATATATTACTAACGAAGGCTATTGATAATTTATTTATCTTTAGTCATGATATTCTTTACTGGGCTAGTTATGCTCACCCTTTTGCTTCACAATTCCTTTCGGGTAATAAGAGTGTAGCTGGGTCGAGCGGGGGTAACAAGGAAATAGAACGGTGGTCTCTAGCTGTGAAGGTTCTCCCTAAACAGTATAGAAAAGTGTGTTATATTTTATACATCATTTAGTGGTTATATTTGGTGCATCTAATAGGGTGAGGCGAACCCAACGTTGGAAGGGTATTTTGCCACTATCATACAAGATGTCTAATGATATACGACTTCGTGTTATTATAAGACAGGGTTGTGCACATCCACTTGCTGAGTATATCTACGAGCACTACCTGTATAATCTTGGTGTTTGGTTGAAGTATAATTTTCAATTAGAGACAGTGGAGATAATGATATGTCAAGAGAAGACTCACCATTGGAAAGAATATGATAGTAATCTTCTCATTTTTCTTTGGGGTCTATTGGGTCAACCAAGGATAATTCTGTGGGCATATGATATCTATCATAACCTAGACGCATGGCCTCCCATGTACGAAAATTTTCTTGAGCATTCCCCAAAGATTTTAATTTATAAAACAGTTATTGACTATACCTTCATGTAAGGTGCAATTGTGACGTGCTATCCATGGTTGGGACATGAGTCACAGTTGGTATATATTTGTATCGAAACTCGCAACATATGTATTGTTGTATTTTGTATGACATTTGTGATAATAAAGTTGTAGTTGTTTTCTGTACCATATTTTTGGCGACTCATAATAGGTTGGATGGATGTATGCCTATTTCGGGGGTGTCATATTTGGTATCAGAGCTTAGGGATATGATCTCTGACGGAGATCCGGATTAGAACTAGGAAGGGAGAGACGAGTAATATCCTTCGCTAGTGTGTGTCCTACTTAAGCTGAATTTTCTTACTTAAGTTGACAAATTGTGATATGTCAATTAACCTTTGTTTTGAAGCTGTATTCTAGAATGATATCTGAAATATAGGAGATGAGCAATGGAGAAATCCTGATGACAGGGAAGATAGAATCTGAAATGCAAGCAAGGTATTCTCAACTCTTTCAAGTACCAGGTACGTAAATTTTGAGGACGAAATTTCATAAGGAGGAGAGATTGTAAGACCCCGAATTTTATGAAATAAAAGTATTCAATTTTTCTATTTAGTAAATAGTTAAATTGATAAAAAAGTTAAAGTTAAGGGTAATATGTGAAATTTTTTCAAAATAAGCAAGCGGCTATAAAATATTTATTGTTGTCGGGGAATATTCGTTTGGTCAGAAAATATTCTTGTTGTCGTGGAATATTCGTACGACGGCGCATCCATTTGTGGGCCCCATAACAGAATAACTGTCGGATGAAGAAAACGATAAATTTGAGTTTTTTTAAATAACGATGTAATCGTTACCGTTAACACTGTTAGAATACCCGATGGGTAAAGTAAGGTAATACGCGTTGTTGCACAGTAGCACACGGTATTGCACAGTATTTTTGAATTATTGATTCTTACGTAAGAAGGCACTACTCAATAATTGTTACAGTAATTACTGTTCAATATTTTAATTTATTGATTCAATAATTGCTGCGTTGATATTTTATATTATTGTTGTGCAATAATTGTCACTGCACAGTATCTCCATTATCAGATCAATAATTGTGTATTTGAATAATATTACTAGAGAGCATTATTGGCAATGTCTAAGGAAGTTCTGTCTAGGAAAGGGGTTTGGTCACCAAATTACGCGCCAATAAGGAGAAATCCTTATCGAAAAGCCCTCTCTTTCTGGAAACGACCTGGTTGTCATAATTGTGATTCTATAATATTATTTGTGAATAATTAATTATTGATTTATATGATAAGAAAATATTTATTTTGTGTGGATATAAATAAAGGAATTAATGTTGAGGTGTTTTATTATTATTTTGTCGAAATGAAAAACGAAATTTAGAAATTTTCAAAAAATTAGTTTATTACTTGATTTTGTAAAATCTATAACTCTTTGTGTATAATGAGTTAGGAGATGAGCCATATATCAAAAGAAAGCCCTGGAAGTAAGCTAAGCTTAGAAATTTGAATCACCCAAATATTCTTTATGGATTTTTCGTGGTGACTGTTTGAGTGAAACTGGTTCGAAGGACTCATAATCTGAAAAATCAGTGTTCTTGAGATATATTGCGTGAATTATAATTTTTATTCCGACCGTTCGATCGTTGTGATTTTTGGATATGTTATACATATATAAGTTGAGTATATTTCTACAAATTGTGAACCGTTAAAAATTAACGTATGATTTGTTATGAATTTTAAGAGGTGACTGATTCTGAAATTATGTTTATAAATAATTTTTGGTGAAAAATTCTAGAATGAGTGGGCCCCACCTTTGATTGGTGAAGAAATGTTCTCAAATTCTTTTTCAAAAATGGTGGGTGGGAATAGTAGTAGGTAAAGCCTTCGGGTAGCAGGTCAAGTATGTTTCGGCGTTCTAACATTTTGCTATAAATATGGTGCTTAGTTAGAATTGAAAATCACACCAAAAATAAGTTTTCTCTCTTTCTATCTCTATATTATCGAGCGTATTTTGTGAGTATTTAGATACTTTGTCAGCTGCTATTCATCAGTCCAAGTTTTCTTCAGCCATATATCGATATTCCGATCCGAAGTATTGTTATTTTGAGGTAAGGGATATTGTCATTATTATAGTAAGGGATTTTAATGGGATTGTAAGGGATGTTATTTTCTTCACAATGATATTATTCTTTCAATATCATTATACCGAAATATTGGTATGGATTTTATTGTGAAATTTCTAATTTTTTGTGTCGGGGTTACAATTCACGTATACGGTACTATTCACGTATACGTTACTATTCTCGTATACGACACTATTTATGTATATGACACTATTTACGTGTATGACATTATTTATGTATGCGGTACTATGTACGAATACGAATTACTATTCACGAGTTACTATTTACGAGTTACTATTCACGGGTAATATTCATGACAAAATTAGTTTCTTTTTCTGACCAAATTATCGTTGATTTATGAATCTTACACTTGAAATTAAATGCAGTTGTTGATCATATTATTTTTATTATCATATATAAAATTTTATAATCCTGGTTATGAAATTTCTCTTTGACTTGAGTGTAATGATGGGTAGATTATTGGTATGATCGTGACTATGTGTTCTCTTTGGCCAGTAGTGCAAAGTTGAATTGTTGACTGGTATGATCATGACCATTGAATTTATAATTGAATAACTTTAGCTTAAGTGCAAAGGTGAATTGATCAACATGGTTATAATTATTGTTTATATAAATTCTGAAATGATTATATACTTCTTTGAGATATTAATATATTTGGCCTATAGTGCAAATATGATATGTTGATGAATATCTTTGGCTTGTAGTGCAAAGATGAACCGTTGGTGAATATCTTTGGCCCGTAGTGCAAAGATGACTTGTTGTTGAATATCTTTGGCCAGTAGTGCAAAGATGAACTGTTGACGAATATCTTTGGCCCGTAGTGCAAAGATGAACTTATTAGTATGATTATGAACATGAACTGTGATTTGGTATAACCATGATATTTGATGTTTTAGGTAAAGACAGGTGATGTAAATTATCTTCGTCCTAGATGAGAAGAGGAATTTAGAACCACAGTTATGATTATGAGTTATTCACATGATTGTGGACATGAACTGTTGATTGATGTTACAGGGATAAAACATTATTGGTGAACTTTTAACATGGAGAAGATAATAGATTTTATGGTCTATTTGACTCTTCTAATGGATTGCTCGTTCCGCTGCAACTATGGTTGAAAAGTTTTATCATCTGCCATATGTTCTAAATCTCTGATTTATTACTGACGAAGGCTATTGATAATTTATTTATCTTTAGTCATTATATTTTTTACCGGGCTAGTTGTGCTCACCCTTTTGCTTCACAATTCCTTTCAGGTAATAAGAGTGTAGCTGGGTCGAGCGGGGGTTACAAGGAAATAAAACGGTGGTCTCTAGCTGTGGAGGTTCTCACTAAATAGTATAGAAAAGTGTGTTGTATTTTATACATCATTTAGTAGTTATATTTGGTGCATCCAATAGGGTAAGGCGAACCCAACGTTGGAAGGGTGTTTTGCCACTATCATACAAGATATCTAATGACAAGTGACTTTGTGTTATTATAAGATAGGGTTGTGCACATCCACTTACTGAGTATAACTACGAGCACTACCTGTATAATCTTGGTGTTTGGTTGAAGTATAATTCTCAATTGGAGACAGTGGAGATAATGATATGTTAAGAAAAGACTCACCATTGGAAAGAATATGATAGTAATCTTCTCGTTTTTCTTTGCGGTCTATTGGGTCAACCAAGGATGATTCTGTGGGCATATGATATCTATCATAACCTAGACGCATGGCCTCCCATGTACAAAGGTTTCCTTGAGCATTTCCCAAAGATTTTAATTTCTAAAACAGTTACTGACTATACCTTTATGTAAGGTGCCATTGTGACATGATATCCAAGGTTGGGACATGATTCACAGTTCGTATATATTTGTATCGAAACTCACAACATATGTGTTGTTGTATTTTGCACGACATTTATGATAATAAAGTTGTAGTTATTTTTTGTACCATGTTTTTGGCGACTCATAATAGGTTGGATGGCTGTATACCTATTTTGGGGGTGTCACATTTGGTATCAGAGCTTAGGGATACGATATCTGGCGGAGATCCGGGATTAGAACTAGGAAGGGAGAGACGAGAAATATCCTTCGCTAGTGTGTGTCCTACCTAAGCTGAATTTTCTTACTTAAGTTGACAAATTGTGATATGTCAATTAACCTTTGTTTTGAAGCTGTATTCTAAAATGTTATCTGAAGTATAGGAGATGAGCAATACAGAAATCATGATGACAGGGAAGATGGAATCTGAAATGAAAGCAAGGTATTCTCAACTCTTTGAAATACTAGGTACGTAAATTTCGAGGATGAAATTTCATAAGGAGGGGAGATTGTAAGACCCCGAATTTTATGAAATAAAAGTATTCAATTTTTCTATTTAGTAAATAGTTAAATTGATAAAAAGTCAAAGTTAAGGGTGATATGTGAATTATTTTCAAAATAAGCAAGTGGCTATAAAATACTTATTGTTGTCGGGGAATATTCGTTTGGTTGTAGAATATTCTTGTTGTTGGGAAATATTCGTACGACGGCGCAGCCATTTGTGGGCCCCATAACAGAATAATTGTCAGATGAAGAAAACGATAAATTTGAGTTTTTTATAAATAACGGTGTAATCGTTACCGTTAACACTGTTGGAATACCCGGTAGATAAAGTAAGGTAATACGCGTTGTTGCATAGTAGCACACGATATTACATAGTATTTTTGAATTATTGATTCTTACGTAAGAAGGCACTACTCAATAATTGTTACAGTAATTACTGTTCAATATTTTAATTTATTGATTCAATAATTGCTGCGTTGATATTTTATATTATTGTTGTGCAATAATTATCACTGCACAGTATCTCCATTATCAGAACAATAATTTTGTATTTGAATAATATTATTAGAGAGCATTATTGGCAATGTCTAAGGAAGTTCTGTCTAGGAAAGGGATTTGGTCACCTAATTGCGCGCCAATAAGGAGAAATCCTTATCGGAAAGCCCCTTCTTTCCTGGGAACGACTTAGTTGTCATAATTGTGATTCTGTAATATTATTTGTGAATAATTAATTATTAATTTATATGATAAGGAAATATTTATTTTGTGTGGATATAAATGAAGGAATTAATGCTGAGGTGTTTTATTAGTATTTTGTCGAAATGAAAAACGAAATTTGGAAATTTTCAAAAAATTAGTTTATTACTTGATTTTGTAAAATCTTTAACTCTTTGAGTATAATGATTTAGGAGATGAGCCATATATCAAAAGATAGCCTTGGAAGTAAGCTAAGCTTAGAAATTTGAATAACCCAAATATTCTTTGTGGATTTTTCGTGGTGACTGTTTAAGTGAAACTGGTCCGAAGGACTCATAATCCGAAAAATCAGTGTTCTTGAGATATATTACGTGAATTATAATTTTTAATCCGACCGTTCGATCATTGTGATTTTTGGATATGTTATACATATATAAGTAGAGAATATTTCCACAAATTGTGAACCGTTAAAAATTAACGTATGATTTGTTATGAATTTTAAGAGATGACTGATTCGGAAATTATGTTTATAAATGATGTTTAGTAGAAAATTTTAGAATGAGTGGGCCCCACCTTTGGTTGGTGAAGAAATGTGTTCAAATTCTTTTTCAAAAATGGTGGGTGGGAATAGTAGCAGGTAAAGTCATCAGGTAGCAGGTCAAGTCTGCTTTGGCGTTCTAACATTTTCCTATAAATAGGGTGCTTAGTTAGAATTAAAAATCACACCAGAAATAAGTTTTCTCTCTGTATATTATCGAGCATATTTTGTGAGTATTTAGATACTTTGTGAGTTGCTATTCATCAGTGCAAGTTTCCTTCAGCCTTATATCGATATTCCGATCAGAAGTACTGTTACTTTGAGGTAAGGGATATTGTCATTATTATAGTATGGGATTTTAAGGGATTGTAAGGGATGTTATTTTCTTCATAATGATGTTATTCTTTCAATATCATTATACCGAAATATTGGTATGGATTTTATTGTGGAATTTCTACCTTTTTGTGTCGGAGTTACTATTCACGTATACGGTACTATTCACATATACAGCACTATTCACATGTATGACACTATTTATGTATATGGCACTATTTACGTGTATGACACTATTTACGTGTATGACATTATTTACGTATACGGTACTATGTACGAATACAGAGTACCATTCACGAGTTACTATTCACGGGTACTATTCACGACAAAATTAGTTTCTTTTTCTGACCAAATTATCGTTGATTTATGAATCTTACTCTTAAAATAAAATGCAGTTGTTGATCATATTATTTTTATTATCATATATAAAATTTTTGTAATCCTGGTGATGAAATTTCTCTTTGACTTGAGTGTAAAGATGGGTAGATTATTGGTATGATCGTGACTATATGTTCTCTTTGGCCAGTAGTGCAAAGTTGAATTGTTGACTGGTATGATCATGACCATTGAATTTATAATTGAATATCTTTAGCTTAAGTGCAAAGATGGTTATAATTATTGTTTATATAAATTCTGAAATGATTATATACTTCTTTGAGATATTAATTTATTTGGCATATAGTGCAAATATGATATGTTGATGAATATCTTTGGCCTGTAGTGCAAAGATGAAATGTTGATGAATATCTTTGGCCCGTAGTGCAAAGATAACTTGTTGTTGAAATTCTTTGCCCAGTAGTACAAAGATGAACTGTTGACGAATATCTTTGGCCAGTAGTGCAAAGATGAACTTATTAGTATGATTATGAATAGGAACTGTGATTTGGTATAACCATGATCGTTGATGTTTCATATAGGACTCCAACTTATTAATGAATAAAATCAAATTTTCTCTAAATATTATTGTGAATAATAAGGTGTTAATTTGATATAATGCATTGGTTATGGGTGAAATGTGCAAATTTTATAAAAAAAGTAAGTGGTTATAAAATATTCATTTTGTCGGGAAATATTCATTTGGTCGTGGAATATTCTATCTGTCGGGAAATATTCGTACGACGGTGTAGCTATTTGTGGGCCCCATAATGAAAAACGGTCGAATGAAGATAACGAAAAAAATTGAGTTTTTATAAATAACGACGTAGTTGTTACCGTTAACACTGTTGGAATACCCGATGGTTAAAATACAGTAATACGCGTGGTTGCCCACTAGCACACGGTGTTGCACAATATTTTTGAATTATTGATTTTTACGTAAGAAGGCACTACTCAATAATTGTTACAATAATTAATGTTTAATAATTTATTTTATTGGTTCAATAATTGTTGCGTTGATATTTTATATTATTGTTGTTTCAATAATTGTCACTGCACAGTATTTTCCATTATCAGATCAATAATTCATATTATTTGAATAATATTATGAGATGACATTATTGGCAATGTCTAGAAAGTTCTGTCAAGGAGAGGTTTGGTCACCTAATTGCGCGCCAGTAAGGAGAAATTCTTATCGGAAAGCCCCCTCTTTCCTTGGAACGGCCTGGTTGTCATAATTGTGATTCTGTAATATTATTTGTGAATAATTAATTATTGATTTATATGACAATGAAATATTTATTTTATGTGGATATAAATGATGGACATATTTATTTTATTGTGGTTATAATTGAAGGAATTAATGCTGAGATGTTTTATCAGTATTTTGTCGGAATAGAGGTATTAAAAATCACCCGTTTGTGGATTTCGGGTATTTTCTGATTAAAATTTAGAGAAACTTTCTTCTACAAAGTTGTAGAGAATTAAATTTTCTATGAAAAACACATGAGATTTGAATTTTTCTGATAAAAGGGCTATTTATTATGAATTGTTGAAGTTTCAGAAAATTTAATGATTTTTATTAAAACATGGGTGGGCCCCACTTTTGATTAGTGAAAATATTCTGAGATTTTTATTCAAATGTGGTAGGCTTGAATAGTAACAAGTAAAGACATCAGGTAGCAGGTTGGTCTGCTATGGCGTTCTAAGCATTTTCCTATAAATAGGGTACTTAGTTAGAATTGAAAATCACACCAGAATTCATAAGTTTTCTCTTTTTCTCTCCCTATAATATCGAGCGTATTTTTGTGAGTATTTTAGTACTTTGAGTGTTGTTATACGGTGCAAGTTCTTTCAGCACTATATCAAGTATTCCAGTCAGAAGTACTGTCTTTGCAAGGTAATGGATGTTATTTTCTTCTTAAATGATATTATTTTCTTCAATATCATTATGCCGAATAGGTTTGAATTTTTTTATCAAATTTGAAACTTTTTGTGTCGGGGTTACTATTCACAAATACAACACTATTCACCGAAAAATGAAAATTTCTTTTTTTGTCCAAGATGTCTATTATGGTTACTATCTTTGATTGTATCCATATTTTGATCTTTATTTTTGAATTATGCTTCACAATTGGTTATTATGGAGTATTATTGAACTTGGATAAACTGTAATACAAATCCCTAATATTTGTTCTTTTATCTCACTGGATTCGTTTTCTTTAAGATATTTTTCATCATCCTTAGTCCTAAATGATGATATTACTGAATATATTTGGCCTGTAGTGCAAAGATGAATGATTAACTGATGAATATCTTTGGCCCGTAGTGCAAAGATGAATAGGTGTTGAGATGAACATGACCAACTGGTGATACAAATGAATATCTTTGGCATGTAGTGCAAAGATGAATATTTGATTCAAGATGCATATTGATTGATGTTACAGGGATAAAATATTGATGATGGACTTTTAAATCTTAGAAGCTTGTAGAATTCATTCTCTACTTGACTCTTATAATGGATTGTTGTTTTCGCTGCAGTTGTTGATCTAAAACTTGTTGTCTATTATATTTTATCAGAATATTCCTATTGAAGACTAATGATAATTTGTTGTATAATATATTAGTCATAATATTCTTAACTGGGCTAGTTGAGCTCACCCTTTTCCTTTTTGCTCCATTGTCTTCTCAGGATGAGAGAATTTAGCAGGAACTAGCCGGGATATGGAGTGATGATTCCAGATAGTTGTCTAGCAGTCCTCACTATTTTTGTAAAATATGTATCAATAATTGTAATGAGGACTCCTTTTGAGTTTTTATACTCTCTAGTAGACAATATTTGTGTTAAAACTCACAGTTTATATGTTGTTGTATTTTGCATGGCAATTGTATTACTGAAGTTGTATTTATTTTTGCACCATATATTTAGCGACTCAGAATGGGTGATGTATACCTATTTTTGGGGCGTCACATTTCAGGTAAAGACAGGTGATGTAAATTATCTTCGTCCTGGATGAGAAGAGGAATTTAGAACCACAATTATGATTATGAATTATTCACATGATTGTGGACATGAACTGTTGATTGATGTTACATGGATAAAACATTATTGATGGACTTTTACCATGGAGAAGATAATAAATTTTATGGTCTATTTGACTCTTCTAATGGATTGCTCATTCTACTGCAACTATGGTTGAAAAGTTTTATCATCTACCATATGTTCTAAATCTCTAATTTATTACTGACGAAGGCTATTGATAATTTATTTATCTTTAGTCATGATATTCTTTACTGGGCTAGTTGTGCTCACCCTTTTGCTTCACAATTCATTTCAGATAATAAGAGTGTAGCTGGCTCGAGCGGGGGTAACAAAGAAATAGAACGGTGGTCTATAGCTGTGGAAGTTCTCCCTAAACAGTATAGAAAAGTGTGTTGTATTTTATACATCATGTAGTAGTTATATTTGGTGCATCCAATAGGGTGAGGCAAACCCAACGTTGGAAGGGTGTTTTGCCACTATCATACAAGATGTCTAATGACATGCAACTTCGTGTTATTATAAGACAGGGTTGTGCACATCCACTTGCTGAGTATATCTACGAGCACTACGTGTATAATCTTGGTGTTTGGTTGAAGTATAATTCTCAATTGGAGATAGTGGAGATAATGATATGTCAAGAGAAGACTCACCATTGGAAAGAATATGATAGTAATCTTCTCGTTTTTATTTGGGGTCTATTGGGTCAACCAAGGATAATTCTGTGGGCATATGATATCTATCATAACCTAGACGCATGACCTCCCATGTACGAAGGTTTCCTTGAGCACTTCCCAAAGATTTTAATTTCTAAAACAGTTATTGACTATACCTTTATTTAAGGTGCCATTGTGACGTGCTATCCAAGGTTGGTACATGAGTCACAGTTAGTATATATTTGTATCGAAACTCACAATATATGTGTTGTTGTATTTTGCACGATATTTGTGATAATAAAGTTGTAGTTGTTTTCTGTACCATGTTTTTAGCGACTCGGAATAGGTTGGATGGATGTATACCTATTTTGGGGGTGTCACATTTCAAGTTTTCAACAATTTAATAATTGTGAAGGAACATAAATCAAAATGTCAATAATTGAATGACTGAATTAATAATGTTTGAAAGTCAACAATGCTCATGAACAATTTAACTGAACCTTATGGTAATGAAGGTGATCAGCCTTTCATACCTGATGAACATATACAACATGCACTATGTACGAATCCATAATCAGTTTAGACATGAAAAATCATCAATAATCATTCACTAACATGCTTTGAAATATAACTCGAGTTTGAGTTAAGGAAACTTGCCTGCATAGTCGATTACCGCTACGCAATTTAATTTAATCTTTTTATTGAAAAGACCTATCAAATATAAGGTTGATCTTTTAATTAGCATATCTTACCTTATTCCATAATACTATCTAACACTTAATCACATCGTCAAATATTAGATAATCTTACCACCATATTCATTTACTTACTTATAATCTCATCATCTTATATTAACTTGTCTAACCTTCACTCACAAAGTTAAGTATTAGACATAACACCTTAGTCTTAGTATTATCAGTATACTTTGATAATCTTTTCATCACTTATAATTTATACTTATAAGTTTTTCCTTTATATGTTATCTTAGTAAGGTAGATAACCTTTCAGTACACTAAAATATCATTTCAGTAAACCGAATTGCATTTCAGCATCCTGAAATTACTATTTTAGCAGACTGAAACCATCTCAGTAATCCAAAATCTAATTCATCACCCTGAATTCTCATTTTAGTCTATTACAAGCATAACATAGTTCATTGAATACCAAATTCAACAATTATATTGAAAAATAACATAAATATCTTATTTTAATCTCCCGTCGAATATTATTAATTATGTAATAATATTTTACGTTAATGTTATTAACCTTTTAATAACATTCCAGTCAAATACTACTAATAATATCTTAATCCAATATTATTAGTCATATAAAAAAATAATTTAAGTCATTAATCACATTAATAAATAATTTTGTTCAATTGTTTTCCTTTCCTTAATTAACTCATTAAATAATCTAAAATGTCATAAACATCACAACACTTCACACCCGACCCAAACCTTCATAAAAAATCTGCATAAGTCATGCTCAAGGGTCTCAAGTCATAAATCGTATTTTTTTTTCATATTTTTGGACATCATATATTTAATTAAATCTATTTATCCACGTATCATCATTTAAATGAAAAATACCAAATTAGTCACAAAAATATTTCTTTTCTGAGATTTGAGAGAATATAGTTCCATATTGAACATATATTTTTTCCGGAATTTTTAAAATTCATTTACTATTTTTCAAATGGCCAAAACTCCCGAATCTTGAGACATTTATCATAAACTGTGCTTTTGTCCAAAAATTCCAAAATTTACAGGGTAGGCTCCTACTATGTATATGTACTCCCAATACATATTTTATAATTTTTGGAGTTCACCACAAGGAGTTATAACAGTTTTCTTTTAAAATAGTCTTTTCTCGTAAAATCCACAACTCTCAATCTATACATCCAAAAATTGCCATTTTTGGACATAAACTAGAAAACTCCTCAAATTATCATCTCAATAATTTCCAGATTTTTTTAGGTTCGGAAAAATTACGAAAATGCGCCCGTCAAAAACTGCCCCAAAACAGTCTTATTTTCTTTTCCAAAAATTGGGACTGTTTTGGCTTCCACAACCACTACACCATGAAAAATCAACATTTAGGAGTGCTACCAGTTGGGTTAACTAGTAAACACATATATCTATCACCCCTCTTTGACGGATCGTAAAAAAGAGTTATAGATTTAAAACGGTGGATTTTAAAAGTAAATAGAAATTTTGGGTTTCAAAACTAGAAATTTTATTTGTTCTTTTCTATTTTCGATTCAAACCAAATCAAACACCCATTATGGGTAAATTCAAACTTGAATCCATGAAAAACACTTAGATTATAGGGGTTTGAACTTCCAAATCAAAAACTCTATTTTCATCAAATCACAAAAATAAAGGAAGAAAGTAAAGCTTAGGAAGAAATAATTTTATACCTTTATTTCTTCTTTTTCATCCATGGAGGAGCTTCTTTTCTCTTTCCTCTTTCTTCCTCAAGGGCTGCCGCCCTCTTCCCCTTCTTTCCCTCTCGATTTTTTTCCCGTTCCTCATTCTCCCTCACGGCTTTCTCTCTCTTGTTAGCTAATAAGGAAAATAAGAATTAAGGGATGAAAGAGAAAGAAGAAATAAGAAAAAAGATATAAGATATGTAAAAAAAATCTACATATCTCCTCCTTTTCCTCCACTCATACAACGGTCATGTGCCCTCTTATCTCCCACTTTTTTTATGTCCAAAATGCCCTCATTAATTGGTTTTAAAAAATTGGGCCACTCTCTTTAGTCTTTTGGGCTTTCACTTAATCTTTTGGGTCATGTAATATATACAGTCCAATCATTTCCATCTTAACCAACCATAAATATTTAATTAGGATATCCATTTCAAATATTTAGAATTTAAATAATCACTCTTGTACATTAAATTTTATAACCCAACTAAACTTGTTTTAATTAAGTTATAAAATTAATAACTTTTAGATAATAAAAATATATCTCTTAAGTTAATATAATTTTTAATATTATTATTCTCTCACAAGTGATGTGAGACCCGAATTTTATGAAATAAAAGTATTCAATTTTTTATTCTGGTAAATGGTTTAAATTGATAAAAGGTTTAAGTTAAGGGTGATATGTAAATTTTTTCATAAAGTAAACAAGTTGTCATAAAAATACATGGTTACTATTCACGAGTTACTATTCACGTGTTACTATTCATCTAAATTACTATTCACTCTTAGTATTATTCACTCGAGTATTTGAGACACTTTTGTGTCGGAGTTACTATTCACGAGTTACTATTCACGAGTTACTATTCCGATTAATTTCACGAGTTACTATTCACCCGGACAATATATTTATTTTCGGTCCAAAATCATTTTTGGTACAATATTATTTCATGAGGAAATGTGCTAATTTTTCAGACCGTTGGTTGAAATTATTTTAGTATAATTTCATTTAAATATATTATTTATATATATATTATAGTAGTATAATGTGATTATATGATAGTATGTTTTTTTTATAATTTGAATGGTAACATTATATAGTAAATTCATGGTATACAAGTAAAATGAGGTGAAAGAGAATAATTTGAATTTGAATTTGATGATGTAAGCGATTATGTCATCGGAACGATGAGGTAAGCAATGATGTCATCAGAAGGATGATGTAAGCAATGATGTCATTTGATCGATGATGTATGCAATGATGTCATCTGATCGATGATGTAAGCGATGATGTCATAAATTATGGCAAAAAGACTATTTTACCCTTACTCTACCAAGCTTATAAATAGAAGCTCATTCCTTCATTATTTCTTACGAATTCACTGAACTCTAGAGAGAGAAATATAGAGAGAAGAAGAAGAGTATTCTGCCACTTAACTACTTCTTTATTTCAGTTCTTCTTTAAAATGGTAAGGGGTGTTATTCTTTCTTATTCATGAAGAGAACTTATGTTATTCCATTCTTTATTATTCTGTTGGAATAACCTGTATGCGTGGTTTCCCTATACTTGTGGAATGACCTGTATATGCGGTTTACCCAATACTTGGTGATCTTCTTCTGTTATTCCATTCTTTATTATTATGTTGGAATAACCTGTTTATGCGAAGTACCGCATACTTGGTGAAATTCTTTTATTATTCCGTTCTTTACGATTCTGTCGGAATATCCTGTCGGTGTGAATTTCACCTGACCTGGTTCCATCATTTATTATTTCACATTTATTATTCTGTCGGAATATCCTGTCGGTGTGAATTCACCTGACCTGGTTCCATATTTATTATTCTGTTGGGAATAATCTGTCTGTGCGGTCTCTATCGCATGCATGGTGAATCCTTCTGTTATTCCATTCTTTATTATTCTGTTGGAATAACATGTTATGTGGATTGCCACATGCATGGTGAATGATCCTTTATATTCATTCCTTATTAAATGTGGAAATGATCTGTATACGTGGATTACCGCATGGCTGGTAAAAATCCATTTGCAGTTTCATATATTCTTTATTATACTCATTTGGTTAAGTTTGATTTCTATACTCCATGAAATTAGTGGAATATCCTTGATATTTGCACTTCATCCAGTATCTTTTCATGAAAATATTCTTCTGAGCATTCTTGACTGTTACTTACAAAGAAGTATCATGTTGACAATTTGGATATTATTAGTTCCTGGATAAACTAATTATTGAACTTGTTTAATTGAATTTCTATAACATTGTCATCATCCTCATGTTTATTTTATGTTAAAAGTCATCTTTGGCTTACGTGCATAAATGGACTTAGTATGATTATGACTAGGGATCATTCGGTATAATCATGAAACTGTGATGTTATAAGTGTGTGTGGTAAAGTTTCAGTGGCTTGTAATGCATTGATAGACAGTTTGTGGTATGATTATGATCAGGGATTTTTCGGTATAGTCATGATCATTGATGATTTAATGAATATCCTTGGCCCGTAATACAAGGATGATTAGAAGATGTGGTTTATTTATTAAGCTGAGTCTCAGTGATAAAAGTTGATGAAAATATTTTTAAATCATAGAAGATAGTAGGTTTTATTCTCTACTTGACTCTTTAATGGATTGCTTATTCCGCTGCAGTTAAACTTGATGTCTATTATATTTTATCAGTTTAACATTATTGAAGACTATTAATAATTTTATTCTTCATTATCTTAGTCATAATATTTCTTACTGGGCTAGTTGAGCTCACCCTTTCTTTCAATGTTCTCTTCAGGAAATGAGAATATAGCTGGGACGAGTCAGGGAAAGGAGTGATGGTCCAGAAGATAGCATTAGTAGTCCTCACCATTCTGTTAATAGTGTGACAATAAATGTAATGAGGACTCGTTGAGTATGGATATTGTCTAGATGACAATATTCCTATTAGAACTCTCAGTTTATGTATTGTCGTATGTTACACGACATTTGTATAATTAAGTTTGTATTTGTATTTTGTACCATGTAAGTGACGACCCAAGATGGGTGACGTATACCTAATTTTTGGGGGCGTCACAAGTGAGCTTAGTTTGGGCCCTTAATTAATTAAATTCTATTGGGCTTGTACTTTTATTATTTTGCTTACTAACAAAATGAATTTGGGCATCCACCAAAATTTAATTAGGTCATTATAATACTTGTCTCATACATAATATATTGGGTAAGATTAAATAATTTAATTATCCTTAATCATTTTATCTACAAGTCACATGCATAATTAATTAATTGGGCTCGTTTAAATCATATAACTTCCTTAGTCCATTAAATTTAATTCTCTTGCACTCTATTTAAATTATTGGGCTATGATATCATTAAAGTCCAATACTTTTAATTATATTTTATCCTAATCATTTAATTAGGGTTCCACTACACCATTGTAAATAAATTCCTTATTTATGCCTTTTAATTTCATAACCCAATTAAACTTGGTTATAAAATTAATTATTTTGAGATATATAAATAAATTTTAATGTTAGTATATATATTATATACTAATATTCTCCCATATTATAACCTCTTAGGTTATTTGATTATCACACCTAATATATATATGAGGTTATATAACTTAATTCTTAATTCACTTTTATATACAAAATAATGTATTCACATTATATAATGTATATTTATTTAATCATACACATAATTCACATAATCATAACATATTTCACTTCTCACACTAATTTTGATTTTTCTCCATAAAAAGTCAACTGGACTTTGACTAAAAGTCAACCTTTACACATTTTGTGTTTACTGTCCATTATGACTAAACTTGACGTTCCAGACGCAACCGAGTAGTCCGTGATTCCAAATTCGATCTCTAACTCAAAATTTTGAGTTTTATCTTACTCCCTTCATATTGCTAATTGTATTAACTAACGACTTTATTTATTTAAATTCTTATTTGCCAGCCAAGCCAACGTTCAAGCTATGTTAATTACTAACATAGTTTTATCTTGATCCTTATATCATTAATTAATTCGTTATTCCTCTTTCTAAAATATATATAGCAGCTTACTAAGCATATATATTTCTATACATATACTCATCTTCGTTTAACTCATAGCATCTCTTCATGTGTGAAATCCTATCTCCTTAATAAAATTTCTATATATAGTATATAAACATTTCTTTGACTATTCAGTTCACATCGAATTTTACAGGTATCATAATACCTTATTCTTGATATTCATTCAAATACATATTAATTCAATTCTAGGGTTTTGAAATTTTTTAACCCATATTTTCTCTATTCTCATACGAATAGCAAACCATATAGGTTCTTCTTAAAATTTTTAATAAATTCTCAAATTCTCTTCTAGGTTTTATTCTTTAACCTTTAGTTTAATCATTCAAGATTTTATAAATTTTCGAGTTGTCAAATTCACCCTTTCTTCTAAGAATTTCGTCCTCAAATTTTAGTCTACTAATCACCGCTCCTTTTATTCATCAAAACTAGGTTTTCAAATTAACCTTTACTGAATTCGTGTTCAATTTAATGAGTACATCTTGCTTCCTACTATGAGGAGCTTTGCTACTATCACATTCTTCCATAACTTCTCTCTAAGGAGTTAAAACTTTTGAAATCATGTGAGGGGTCATATAGACCATGAACACATAGTTTTATTGATATTTATATCGCAAAACAGTAAATTACTAGTATGTTTATAATCACAATGAAGGTAAACTACCGTTGCTAGTACTTTAGGTGTTTAGCCTATTGTACTCTTACGTTATGCATAACGTATCAATCATGTCTAGCTAATATTTACGCTACTAGATTGGATTATTTTGTCCAATCAACATAGTCGCCTCAATCTTATCATAGGATTCCGCACCAAAACAATTTGGTTCGGGATAAATTCTCAAAAATACTTTGAATTTTTCATAAATATTTGTCTAGCTGCATCAAATAGCTTTAGACGTATACCAATAATTCGAATTTCAATCGAAGCATGTGTCTGTCCAAATTTAATTGGCACTTAGCTTTTCTTTAAATTTTGAAAATCATTTTATGATGTCATGATACCACACTATATTTATAGTCCATTTGAGGATTTCGACATTGTGTGACTTTGTCAGACTACATCATTTCACAGTGGGATGATGCTCTTTAGATCACATCCAACACTAGGTAATTTGTATTGATAACTCCATCATTTTTATCATTCTGCACCAGGTTCCATGATACATTGATGATATTATAAATATATTTTGACATCTCAAATCATTTTCGTTTAGCCGAATCAATTAGCATTGACTATTCTTTAAACCGTTCGAAAACCTTGAAAATCATCTTTGATGCTACCATGCCACAACAGGTAACGATGTGTTAGTAGTACGAAGCCCACTTCTACACAGTTGTAACCCTGTGTTGCTGATAACAAAAATTCATTTTATTTCGAAAGGCACATCAGTGCGAATTTAGCTTGAAGTCAAGAATTTGATAACTAGCACAACTAGAGATTTGGAATACCTATACTTCCACCATCAACTTCACTTTCTCTACTTATCAATTGCTTAAGAACTCTATCTATTTTTTATCATTCTCAATTCTCCATTCACAACTTTCCCATACCCAGTTCATCAAACTTACCATACATTATAAGTTTAGTAACTTGCCACAATCATATGGGTTTAAGAACTTATCCTAGATAGACTATAGGCGTCCATTCGCTGAGGAATTCAAAACATACCATATGATTTTGAGTCATGAACTTACCATAAGTATGAGCTTTAAGAACTCGCAACTAACCTTATATTCTCTACCTATTCGTTATACACATGAGAAAAGAATCACCTTCTCAACATGCATATAGCAAATAGCGCGACATCAGGTTCCAATGATTATCAATGTAAGAAACTAAGTGGTTGTCAAACCAAACTCGACCACTAATCAATATAGGAAGCTAAGAGGACAATTCCCCGCCCATACAAAGAATTGGTCAACTTAACCACTATATCGACCAGGAAGCTAAGTGATTCTAAAACTAAGTACAAATTCTCTCCCATACAAGGAATCATACAACTCAACTGCTGACCTGAGTCCTCAATTGAAATCCTACATAATTTTAACTTTCTTTTTTTCTTAATACGAATTTTCTTTAATGTATCTTAACATTTACCACTCTTTTCTGAGTTTACATTGTACCATTTCATAGTACCTTCTCTTTATAGCGTGAAGCTATATCATACCAATCACTTAACATATCATATGTTATTCAACAATTTAATCTGATCACGTTGTGATCTTATTTCGTAATTATTTCTCCTTATACTCCCGATCGTTTTATATTACGGTCTTCTTATTCTTCTCTTTAATGATATTATATTATGATTTTATTAACACTTCTCATCTTATAGACATAGTCTATTTATTTTCACTTTTCATCTTTATTACAGGAGTCAGGTAACTCCAGATTCTTATCCTTATAGCTCTTCAAGATTCTTATGTGAATCTTCTTTATCTTCTTCTTTACTTAATAATGAATTTCCTAAATTCATTTCTTATCACTTAAACTCGATATGAGTTTATTCCTTATCATCTCTACGGTTATAGCCTAAGGTACCCCTACATAAAGTTTATAACATACGGCTTTGATACCAACTGGTAAGTCCCCAAATCTGGGTCCCAAGAACCTCGGGCTTGGTACATTACGATACTTCATCATCATACATATTCTATCATCTAATACTGAACAAATAAATATATATTGTTTATTTTACATAATTCTATAATTTTTTCCCAGGTTTATTACCTTAACTGAATACATACCTTCAAAATTACAAAGGTTTACAATAAGATAACTAAATAGTTATTCTTATAACAATTTATTGTTGTATTTTTCTTTTGTCTCTGTCCTTCTTCAAGCCTTCGCCTTTATCTGAAATATATATCATGATATAGCAAGGGTGAGCAACTACTTTGTCCAGCAAGTTTAAATTCAATAAAGATATATCATGATTGAAGAAATAATAAGCTTTTAAGTTTTTAACAATTTAATAATTGTGGAAGAACATGAATCAAGATGTCAATAATGAATGACTGAATCAATAATGTTTGAAAGTCAACAATGACCATAAACAATTTAACTGAACCTTATGGTAATGAAGGTGATCAGCCTTTCATACCTAATGAAACATATACAACATGCACTATGTGCGAATCCATAACTAGTTTAGACGTGAATAATCATTAATAGTCATTCACTAACATGCTTTGAAATATAACTCGAGTTTGAGTTAAGGAAACTTGCCTGCATAGTCGATTACGCTACGCAATTTAGTTTATTCTTGTTATTGAAAAGACCTATCAAATATAAGATTGATCTTTCAATTAATATATCTTACCTTATTCCATAATACTATCTAACACTTAATCACATCGTCAAATATTAGATAATCTTACCACCATATTCATTTACTCACTTATAATCTCATCATCTTATATTAACTTGTCTAACCTTCACTAACAAAGTTAAGTATTAGACATAACACCTTAGTCTTAGAATTATCAGCATACTTTGATAATCTTTTCATCACTTATAACTTATACTTATAAGTTTTTCCCTTTATATGTTATCTTAGTAAGCTAGATAATCTTTTAGTAGACTAAAATATCATTATAGTAAACCGAATTACATTTTAGCATCCTGAAATTACTATTTTAGCAGACCACAAAATATTTCAGCAGACTGAAACCATCTCAGTAATCCAAAATCTAATTCAGCACCCTGAATTCTCATTTTAGTCTATTACTAGCATAACATAGTTCATTGAATACCAAATTCAACAATTATATTGAAAAATAACATAAATATATTATTTTAATCTCCCGTTGAATATTATTAATTATGTAATAATATTTTACGCTAAGGATATTAACCTTTAATGACATTCTAGTCAAATACTACTAATAATATCTTAATCCAATATTATTAGTCATATAAAAATAATTTAAGTCATTAATCACATTAATAAACAATTTAGTTCAATTGTTTTTCTTTCCTTAATTAACTCATTAAACATTCTACAATGCCATAAACATCACAACACTTCATACCTGACCCAAAACTTCATAAAAAAAATCTGCATAAGTCATGCTCAAGGGTCTCAAGTCATAAATCGTATTTTTTTTCATATTTTTGGACATTATACATTTAATTAAATCTATTTATCAATTTATCATCGTTTAGATGAAAAATACCAAATTAGTCCCAAATATTTTTTTTCTGAGATTTGACAGAATATAGTTCCATATTGAACATATATTTTTTCGGAATTTTTAAAATTCATTTACTATTTTTCAAATGGCCAAAACTGCCGAATCTTGAGACATTTATCATAAACTGTGCTTTTGTCAAAAAATTCCAAACTTTTATAGGGGGTAGGCTCTGTTATGTATATGTACTCCCAATACATATTTCACAATTTTTGGAGTTCACCACAAGGAGTTATAACAGTTTTCTTTTAAAATATTTTCCCGTAAAATCCATAACTCTCAATCTATACATCCAAAATCGCCATTTTTGGACAAAACTAGAAAACTCACCAAATTATCATCTCAATAATTTCTAGAATTTTTTAGCTTCAGAAAATTACGAAAATTTCCCGTCAAAAATTGCCCCAAAACAGTCCTATTTTCTTTTCCAAAAGTTGGGACTGTTTTGGCTTCCACAGCCACTACTCATGAAAACTCAACATTTTTGAGTACTACCACTTGGGTTAACTAGTAAACACATATATCTAGCACCCCTATTTGACGGATTGTAAAAAGGAGTTATAGATTTAAAACGATGGATTTTCAAAGTAAATAGAAGTTTTGGGTTTCTAAACTAGAAATTTTATTTGTTCTTTTCTTTTTTTGATTCAAATCAAATCAACACCCATTATGGGTAGATCCATACTTGAATCCATGAAAAACACATAGATTATAGGGGTTTGAACTTCCAAATCAAAAATTCCATTTTTATCAAATCACAAAAATAAAGATGATGAAAGTAAAGCTTAGGAAGAAATAATTTTATACCTTTATTTCTTCTTCTTCATCCATGGAGGATCTTCTTTTCTCTCTCCTCTTTCTTCCTCAAGGGCTGCCGCCCTCTTCCCCTTCTCTCCCTCTCGATTTTTTGTCCCGTTTCTCATTCTCCCTCACGGCTTTCTCTCTGTTGTTAGCTAATAAGAAAAATAAGAATTAAGGGATGAAAGAGAAAGAATAAATAAGAAATAAGATATAAGATATGTAAAAACAAAAATCTACATATCTCCTCCTTTTCCTCCACTCATACAATCGGTTCCCACTTTTTTTTATGTCCAAAATGCCCTCATTAATTGGTTTTAAAAAATTGGGCCACTCTCTTTAGTCTTTTGGGCTTTCACTTAATCTTTTGGGCCATGTAATATATACATAGTCCAATCATTTCCATCTTAACCCACCCTAATATATTTAATTAGGGTATCCATTCCAAATATTTAGAATTTAAATAATCACGCTTGTACATTAAATTCTAAAACCCAACTAAACTTGTTTTAATTAAGTTATAAAATTAATAACTTTTAGATAATAAAAATATATCTCTTAACTTAATATAATTTTTAATATTATTATTCTCCCACAAGTGGGCTTAGTTTGGGCCCTTAATTAATTAAATTCTATTGGGCTTGTACTTTTATTATTTTGCTTACTAACAAAATAAAATTGGGCATCCACCCAAAATTTAATTGGGTCATTATAATACTTGTCTCATACATAATATATTGGTTATCTACAAGTCCCATGCTTAATTAATTAATTGGACTCGTTTAAATCATATAACTTCATTGGTCCATTAAATTTAATTCTCTTGGACTCTATTTAAATTATTGGGCTATGATATCATTAAAGTCCAATACTTTTAATTATATTTTACCCTAATCATTTAATTAGGGTTCCACTACACCATTGTAAATAAATTCCTTATTTATGCCTTTATAATTTCATAACCCAATTAGACTTGGTTATAAAATTAATTATTTTGAGATATATAAAATAAATCTCTTAATGTTAGTATATATGTTTATATACTAATATTCTCCCATATTATAACCTCTTAGGTTATTTAATTATCACACCTAATATATATATGAGGTTATATAACTTAATTTTTATTCACTTTTATATACAAAATAAATGTATTCACATTTTATAATGTATATTTATTTAATCATACACATAATTCACATAATCATACATATTTCACTTCTCACACTAATTTTTACTTTTCTCCATAAAAAGTCAACTATTGACTTTGACCAAAAGTCAACCTTTACACATTTTGTGTAAACTGTCCATTATGACTAAACTTGACGTTCCGGACGCAACGAGTAGTCCGTGATTCCAAATTCGATCTCTAACTCAAGTTTTGAGTTTTATCTTACTCCCTTCATATTGCTAATTGTATTAACTAACGACTTTATATCTTATTCAAATTCTTATTTGCCAGTCAAGGCCAACGTTCAAGCTTTATGTTAATTACTAACATAGTTTTTCTTGATCCTTATATCATTAACTTAATTCATTATTCCTCTTGCTAAAATATATTTAGCAGCTTAACTAAGTATATATATTTATATTCATTTACTCATCTTCGTTTAACCTCATAGCATCTCTTCGTGTGAAATATTATCTCCTTAATAAAATTTATATATGTAGTTATATAACATTTCTTAGAATATTCAGTTCACATCGAATTTTACAGGT